>CAIGRQ010023267.1:0-21065 GCA_903798375.1 Fraxinus sp. D2006-0159 | reverse complement strand
AACCTCGACCTAACACTCCATCTCCGACCTCCGTTCGTACTTTTTAATCATTAATCAGTTTCAGACTTGATTTTTTATTTTTGTTTTATGGGATTTGAGTTTATTTTGATTATTTGATACTTAGTTTCTCTTTTAAGATTATTCTGACATTCACTCTTCGATTATTGGCTTTTTTTTTTCCTTCTTCTTCTTCTGGTGAACAGTAAACAGTCGTGAGCAGAATAGTGGATTTCTGTGATTGACAGTTACTGGAATTTTAAATGGTAAGTATTGCTTTAGTTTTAGTTTTTAAATATGTTGTCAGTTCTCATCATAGCCACATTTTTTTTTCAATTATGCGGGTCAAATTTTCCATAATACGATGAAATGGGTGGGTAGGTGGTGGTAGTGCTAAGAGCTTTGAAAATGTTTAAAAATTGTGTTTGTTCAAAGAAATAAAAGAAAAGTCTACAGATAATCTGTTGATTTGGTAGGTTTAGGTAATGAAATGGGTTATTTTCGAATCACCTTTTAACTTTGTGCACTTATTTCTGCAAATAAATTGTTGGTAAATTGTGAAAGATAAATGGAAGGATCCGTGTCATTTCTCAAGAATTGGATCCATTTTGAGATCTTAATGTTAGATGGATTTTGTATTTGCCTGCTCTATTAAGATTATATCTTTTCGGTCTGAAATTGGATTCATCATTTAGGAATGAATTTTAGAAGTTCACAGTTGTACTTCATTGTAAGCAGGAAAGACTTGTAAAGTGGCGGCTGAGTTGTATAGAAACCTTTGAGTTTATATTATTTATTTTTGTAAAATTTAGAAGCTTTTAAGAAATAGTACATAATGTTTTGTAAAGTGGCGGCTGGTTATGAACTGCGCATGGTTATGGATTTTATGGCAGATTTCAGCTACGAATTAGCTTATTTGTTAGAGGTTTTAAGGGAAAAAATCTTAACTGTGACCTTTAATCCTTTATTGCAATAAATATAAAAGTTATTTGTGTTTGAACTACATTTAAATAGCTTTTCCGAAACTTAACATTGAATATACAAAAATAAATTTTGTTGACCCCAAAAAATGGACCAATGACGTGGCCGACATATAAGTAGAAATTAACGCCCACGCAAGTCGAATTACAATGTATTATTCAGATCAAAATATATAAAGTCTTCTTTTTAATATAAAAGTGTTATTTATTTAAATATTTAAATTTCACTACACTTGTGCAAAATGATTATGTTGAAGGGCTTCATAATAATTAGTCGTCTAGGGCCTCTAAATTATCAGGGCCGGCCTTGAATACGGTGCTTACTTGGTATGATCAATTGGAATAGCTAAGTGTATCCTTAGTATAAGTAGCTGCATTATGTGGCACATAGAAAATAACAGAGATGCAAGGAATACTGATTTTAGTTGTGTAATATCAAGTGTCATTCGATGAACAGCTATTTATATGAGAACAATGAATTGACTAACTTCATGGTACTGCTGCAGAGGCTTTACCAGGGTAAAAACTTATTAAGATAGTTTTAGAAATTCCTTCTCTTTTCTTTTTTCCCTTTACATGTTTTTTTTCTTTGCATGGGAACTTGCTTAGGAATGTAATGCTGGATATGACAAGGCTATATTTAAAGTAATTGATTTTCTGAGTTTTTGGTCCATTTTATGTTTCTTTTGTGTTCTTAAGTTGTTTCTATTCTACTATTTAAAGCTTTGATCATGATGTTGTGCTCACTTGATTGAATCTTTTTATTTGTTGATAGGATGATTATGCAGGAGATGATGATGAGTACAAGGAGAAGTTAAAGAAAGAAAGTTTGGTATTCTTATTCTTAGCCACATAGGCTTCGTTTAGCATTGTTCTTAGTTGCATAAAAAATACAACTTACATTTATGGGTGAAAAAAATTATGTGTACACTTTGTAAAATCAGATAATCAATGAATCGTTTGTATCCATTTTCTCATTGATTCCATTTATTTGGTTGGTGGTTTCAGATATGGAGATGGTAAGCGACAATGCAGCAAGACTCTATAAGTGGTTTGCAGAGGTAAAGTATAATTATGGAGAGTTACCTTCTCCATAGGACTCTTCATTAGATTTAGGTTAATTTATATATGCGATGCATTAGATTTAGTTTTAGGATGGACCCGGGAAAAGACTTAAAAGTGAATCTAAGTGATTTTAGTATAATTATGAAGTACAGGACATAATGATAAGAAATTTGATGATGTGTAACTTTTAGGTTAGAACTTAGATTTCAAGAAAAGTTTAATTAAAATAATAAGTAATTTAAAGAATAATTAAAATCCAAGTAATTTAAAGAATATGAACTTATTACCAAGGCGTTATTTATCTCTAATGTTAGTGGATTCTAGTTAGGGTTTACATGTTCTTCATACAAACATTCAAGAATGAAATCCCCTTCCATCCTATAGCATGTATTAACTTTACAAGCATTCGAGTTTAAACATTAATATATTATGTTCCCAAGCAAAAAAAAAAAAAAAAAAAAAAGAAAGTAAAATCGAGTTTAATCCCATTTTTTTTAATTTTAATTCAAATTAGCGACACAAATCCGTTGCTAATCATCGACTGATTTAATCCGTACGTAATTTGCGACGAAAGAATTTGTTAATAATGTCATCGTTAATTAGCAACGAAATTTGTCATTGGTAAACACGGACGATTATTTTTCGTCGCTAATTTAACGACGGCTGGGGAAATCAACCGCTAAATTAGCGGCGAGGGTTTTACTATGTGTTGGAAATCCACTTGACTTCCAAACATGTAAAAATATATTTTTACATAATAATTGAACATTTCCAAATCCATTTTTCTTTTGGTGGAAATGGGAAGAAGGAGAAAAGAGTGAGGCGTGTGTGTTATGAAGTTTAGGAAGGAATACCCCCTACCCTTATATAGGGCCGCAACCCGATGTTGCATTTGGTGGATCATCCTTGCTCTATAAAAAAGTGAATTAATACAGCCTATAAAAGAGGGTCAACAACTCGTGGTGTAGAAGGATTTAGACTTTATAGCAAAGTGGGATCGGCGCAAGTAAAAATAGATAATTTTTCGATTTTTGGAGAAATTTTGGAGTTGTCCTTCTTGTCGAATTTTTAGTCAAATTTAAATGGAAATGGGCCAATGAATAAGACTTAACGGCTTTGCCCTTGACATTGGGTCAATTTCGGACAAATTCCTTCGTTTACGCGTTTTTTCCTTTCTCGTAATTCTTATTTTGGTTCTTTCTCAATGAAATAAATTGGAATTTGAATTTCGTTTGTTAAGAGGATAATCCTATAGATTTGGACTTTCATTCTTAGGCATTATCTCATTTTTGGAGACAAAATAATACAATGAATATACTAAGATAATTTTTTGTCATTTAAAATTTAATTATTAATTACTGTATGAAGTAATTAGGACTATGAAATTTTTAAGTCTTGTCCATTAAAAAGGCATGCATAAATCAACATTCAGTAGATAAAATAATTACGCAAAATTATTTAAAAAAATTGTCAAGATATTTATCATATTACATAGATTTATGCACATAAAGTTTTGATCAACTGTTATTAGTTATCACTTAACACAACTTATATTAATAATAAGATATCTGCATGCATCACAACGTAATAACTATTTATAATTTGAACACTCGACCCAGTCGAAGCATCTTTGGACCATCAAACGAAACGATCAAAATTAGTTTAGAATAAGATTTATAGTCAAATAAAAAATATGATTTTTTGATAATTACACGACATTTTTTATGACAAACAACTGCGACATGCTACCTTGATAGCGTGTTTATCTGCATGCATTATATTATAAAAAGTCATACCATTTTTTGATTATCACCAATGCAACTTCTTTGTGCTTTGTTCAATTTTGGTAAAGTCTAAACAAAATATATGGATGATTTTGAAGGGAAAAAAAGTTAGTTTGTATTGTAATAAATAATAAATAAAGAAAACAATTAATAGGTTAGTAGCATACAAATATCAATTATCATTCCATGTGTTCATCTATCTTCTAGGTAGTAGGCTGTTTTGTTACCCTATGACCTGAGATAAATCTCAACCTTCTCTTGGTCCCTTCAGTCTGATATCCAGGTTGAACACCTTCAATATGAGTAAACACCAGGATCTAATTTCCAAAAATCGACCTTAGCACCCGAAACACTTGTACGAACAACTCTACCTTTTTGTGTTCACCAATTTGCAATTCTCACAAAGCCTAAAATGTTGTTTCCTTACAATATTGTTTATCAAATAAATTTAAGGTTTTTATCTGAAAAATGATTTCAAGAAAAATAGACAACATTTTTATCAACAACAATTTTTTTCAACTAAAAATAATGTAGTAAATATGTGTATACCAAATAGGGCATCCGATGTGTAACTAAATAAATCGATTTTTTAGAAACCTTTGCCTGAAGGGTTAAGTTCAAATTTTTTGCTCTAACCAGGTCCATCTTTTCTAAATTTGTCATATTTGCTACCGTTGCAATCGGAACTTCAATGACATTCATCTGATTTATGTTTAAATTTGGATCCATTATCATATTAGCTACATCCGATTGAAAGCGTATGTCGTTGTAAAGATCGGTAAGGTTTAATGGAACCTCAATGGTATTCATCTGGTCCACTGGATAATGAATTTTGAAAAGCATTAAGAAAAATGTCAGCCAGGGGGCAGAAGAGGAGGAAATTGAAGATTTGCATATGAATTTTGTGAAAGATAATTTTCGGCAGTACCAACAATGTTTATCAAGAAACAACATGTTTTGTGTTGGAAATCCACTTGACTTCCTGACTTATATTTTTACATAATAATTGAACATTTCCAAATCCATATTTCTTTTGGCCGAAAGGGGAAGAAGGAAGGAGATAAATGGAGAGAAGAAAAGTGATACTTGTGTGTTATGATGTTGCTTCTTGGATCATTCTTGCTCTATCAAAAAGTGAATTAATACAGCCTGTAAAAGAGGGTCAACAACTCGTGGTGTAGAAAAGTGGGATCGACGCAAGTAAAAATAGATAATTTTTCGATTTTTGGATAAATCAACAGCATGTTGTTTCTTGCTAAAGCAATTCTTGATAAATATTATTAGTATTGTCGAAAATTATCTTTCACAAAATCTACATGCAAATCTTCAGTTTCCTCCTTCTCCGCCTCCTGGCTATGACATTTTTCTTAATGTTTTTTAAAATTCATTATCCAGTAGATCATTTGACCTTACAGGTCTTTACAACGACATACACTTTCAACCGGATGTAGGTAATATGATAATGTATTCAAATTTAAACATAGACTAGATAAATGTCATTGAAGTTCCATTGGACCTTATCGGTCTTTACAACGATATGCACTTTCAATCGGATGTAACTAATATGATATGGATCCAAATTTAAACATGGACCAGATGAATGCGATTGAGGTTTCGATGGCAAATATGACAGATTTAGAAAGGATAGACTTGTTTAGAGCAAAGAATTTGAATTTATCCTTTTAGACAGAGGTTTTTGAAAAATCGATTTATTTAGTTACACGCCGGATGCCCTATCATGTATACACATTTACTGCATTATTTTTAGTTGGAAAAAATTGTGGTTGATAAAAATGTTGTCTATTTTTCTCGAAATTATTTTCTAAATAAAAATTTCACTGAGATAAAAACCTTGAATTTATTTGATAACAGCATTGTGGGCTTTGTGAGAATTGCAATTTGGGGAACAAAATGTAGAATTGTTTAAAGTTGGTTTTTGGAAATTAAATCATGGTGTTTACTCATATTGAAAACCTGGACATCAGACTGAAAGGGTTAAAAGAAAGTTGAGATTTATCTCAGGTCTTATAAAAACAAGACAGCCTACTACTTGGAAGATAGATGAATACACTTAGAATGATAATCGATATTGGATTGTATGCTGTTAGTTTATTAATTGTTTTCTTTATTTATTATTATACAAGCTAAGTTTTTTTTCCTTCAACAAAGCAAAAATAAGTCGCATGGGTGATAATCAAAACTTTTTATGTTACAGATAAACGTGCTATCGACGCATGTGCAATTGTTTGTCATAAAAAATGTCGTGTAGTTATCAAAAAATCATATTTGTTATTTGACTATATAAATCTTATTTTAAATTAATTTTTGATCGTTGCGTTTGATGGTCCAAAGATTCTCCGACTGAGACAAGTGTCCAAACTATAAGTAGTTTAATTACGTTGTGATGTATGTCGATACGTTATTATTAGTATAATTTGTGATAACTAATGACAGTTGATCAAGGCTTTATATACGTACATAAATTTATGTGATATGATAAATAACATAACAATTTTAAATAATCTTGAGTAATTATTTTTATCTACTGAATGGTTGATGTATGCATGCCTTTTTAAAAATTCCATAGTCCTAGTTACTTCATACGGTAATTTTAAATGACAAAAAATTGTCTCAGCATATTTATTGTAATATTTTGTTCCTTGCATAATTCTGGGAATTGGTATGCAGATTACATTCTATGGAGAAGCACGCATGGCGAATCTAGTGTTTGTTTGCACGAGTCCAAGGAGATGGGCTTTTATTTTATATGTCGCTGTCTTGAAGAAGCTTTAAATTTCGAACTGCTGCTACTTTATGAAACTGTAGTCGAGGTTACGTGTTTAACACCATGCGTGCTTACGGTATTGCTAGTGTTGGGAACAAAACTCTTGAGTTTTGCTGAATGATAAACAGAAACTTTTTGATGAATGGGAGAATATGATTTAAAAACAAATAATTCTGGGAATTTTGGTCCATTTTCCTGAATTGGTGTTCCAACTTTTGGATTCTTCGACTCACAAGAGTCATATGTTAATTAGCACAAAAATAAAGAAAGAGGG
This sequence comes from Fraxinus sp. D2006-0159, assembly GCA_903798375.1. Taxonomy (NCBI): domain Eukaryota; kingdom Viridiplantae; phylum Streptophyta; class Magnoliopsida; order Lamiales; family Oleaceae; genus Fraxinus; species Fraxinus sp. D2006-0159. Next base: position 14,180 of record CAIGRQ010023267.1, on the reverse strand, counting down.
TAGAATGTCTTGTGCCATTTACCATGAATTAATGTGTCATACAAATCATCATTCTCATTATCAATACACAGTAGAAGGGCAGAAGGTGGTTTGGGCTAAAGACTGTTTGGAATGCCTCAGTAACTCCGAAGTATGCTTTCATCCTTTAGCTGGGAGCTGAGGACAAACTGCTCACTAAAGATAAACTTTCGTATCTGGAGACCAAACATGTTTTTGCGGTACTAACATTGAAATTGTGCAGCATCTTTTCCTTGCTTGTCATTTAAGTACAGGTGTGTGGCTGAAGATTAAAGCTTGGCTTGGAATCAGGAGATCAATGTCAACATTATCCAGTGCACTGAAATGGATCAAGGAGGAGGCTCGGGGCACTACTTGGCAGAGGTTGACCACATATGGACGGCACGGAACCGGAAGATTTTTGAAGATCTCAAACCTAATGCTGACTCCACTCGGAAGAATCAAAACACGTATACAAAGTTATGTTTTTTTTGTATCCGCATGTTTTGATACAATTTGAGACTATGGCTATCTGAGTTCTTGTATTATATTATGCATTTGATGTGAGATTCGTCCGGGTATGCTTGGAGTACTTTGTATGTTGCACTTGTTTTCTGATTGCTCGGGTATGCCCGCAGTACATGTACATGGTTTTGATCAATCAATTAATTAATTTTTTACCGATCAACTGCAATTTTAGCATGATAAAATAAGTGATGCACATTTTCTAGAAGAATCAAGAATGCTCGGGCTGCATAAACTAGAAATGCAAGTCTAGAATTCACTATACTTTCTTAATCAACGAGCAAAATTTTCTTTGTATATATTTTGTTTTTATACAAACTAATATTTTTCTTTTTACCAAAATGTTTTTTTGTTAGGATTTACAGGGGGTACGGATAAAGTGAAACAACGCTTGGTTGCAAAATTTTGTGAAGACGAATTAATATTTTGAATGCTGCTTTCGTAAGGATATTGGGAAGTAATTTTATTTGCAATTGGTTCTCGCCATTTTGATTTGTTAGCATATTCAGGTATTCAAAATGCAAATTGTTCAAATAACTGGTGTGTTTTTGATGCGTGAACCCTATAACAATTCAGTATAAATAAAAATATGAAATGCGTTAAATTCTGAAAGTTAAAAGCTCGTACACAGTAATAAACACGACTAAATACTAAATAGCTTCAGTTACCTAAGGAACCATGTGATGTTTATTCATTGCTGTCTGAGGAGGACGCAATTAAATTAGTTTTTACACACTAAACTCAATTAAATATCTAGTAAATCAAGTTTATGAGACGTCTCATTCGCTCACAAACCGTGAAGATCCACGACCTATCAAACAGTCCTTAATGGACTGTAAATGTACAGCCCACGCTCATAATTAGTGGGGCCCACACTAATGAGTGTGGGCTGTAAATCTACAGTCCATTAAGGACTGTACAAGGAGCAAATTTGTAGATTATATTAGTTGCAGGTATTCGTGATTAAAATTAATATTTAATTCGTTGCGTAGCGTCGAGGTCGAGAATCAAGAATTACAAGATTAAGCGTGTCAATGCGAAGAATAAGCGTCATAATGCGTTTCGTATTTTTAATATTATTTTAATTATTTTTAAGACATTAAATATATTTTTATATATAAAAAAAATTTTATGGAAAAAAAAAGGGGATAAGGCGCGCTTCGCTCTATAGCAGCTATAGCTATAGCGCGCTTAATCCTGCTATAGCACGTTATAGCGGTCAACAAAAAAGGTCGACTGCTTTTTTACACGAATACTCCGAAGCGGAGCGTTTTCGCCACGCTCCGCGCTATAGTGGCGCTATTTCCCGCTATTTAGAACACTGATAAAAATACACTATCAATGACTATTATCTAAGTTTGAAGTTGTTCAGTTAATCTCTTGGGAAACATTGAACTTATCCTTTGGGTGGGTGGGTTAAATATTACCATTCACCATCTTTTGTTTTAATTATTTATTACAATGATTAGCCGGAACAATTGATGGTGCAAAAATCTTTGAACAACGACCTCGAGTAGTGGGAAACCAAGATCAAACTGAAAAAGGAACTGCCATATATCTAGGATACAAACCATAAATTGAAGTAAGTGTTACTTTACTGGCTTTGTAGCTGGCTAGATTGGAAACTTACGTGTCAAGTTTTTAAATAAATGCAAGAAATGGGATACATATTGAGAAATATTATTATTTTAAAGTAACTCATAAAGATTAGCAATGGGACTGATAGAGTGATTTGTTACTTTAATGATGAACTGATATCTGCTCAAAATGTGGAGGATATACACTTGATTTATTGGAACTGAATTTAATTATGATGGAGTAGTCATGATAACGAGGTCTTGACAGTACTAATAGAGTGTGAGATATAGCCCTTGTTTGGTGGGTATTAAAATTAAAATTAAATTAAATAATTAATTTTAATCACACATTTCGTGGGATTCACAAATTTTCAACAATACATTTTATCAACTTTTACCAAAATCTACTAAAAATCTGATTTTAATCTCCAACAAACAAAGGCAAGTAAGATACGAGTATTATCAAGGATTTATCCTTTATATTTATCTTTTTGATTGAGTAATTGATGAACTTATGATACATATCCAAATGAGGGCCCTTGGTTTATGTTATTTACCAAATACATGGTTTTAGTTGATGAGACCACTAGCGTGTTTATCTATATACGCTAATTGTAAGAAATTTTTCATTTTAGACATGATTGCCCGGCCTAATAAGAAAGGAGCGGCTTACATATTTTTGAAGTTTGACAATAAAACGGCTTATGCCATTACCAATTTAACAATATGCAACCCATATTAGGGATGGCAACGAGGCGAGTCGGGGAAGAGCGGGACCTGCCAAGAAATTCCCCGCCCTCGTCCCGTTACCCGTTTAAGGCGGGGTGGATAGGGGCTCTCGCCTCGTTTACCGCCCTATTTATTTTTATTTTTTTTAAGTTTTTGATAAATTATATTATTTCCCACATTCATTAGTTAGTTTCCATTTTCTATTAAAAGTAATAAAATCTTCCATTTAAAGCATTGAATTCTTAAAAAAAGATTTAAAAAAATTTAAAAAAAATTAAACGGGGCAGGGGTGGGGCGGGGCGCCCGTTACCCATCCCCACCCCTAACCCGCCTCGGGGCAAAATTTCCCGCCCCGTCCCCGCCCAGAATACCCGATTAAGCGGGTAATCCATGCCCCGTTCGGGGCGGGGCCCCACAGGTATTGAATTTGTCAGATTTTTTTGTCATCCCTAACCCATATTTTAACCTTATTACTATGAAATATTAAGAAATTAATTTTAAATCTTTTAAATGTATTTAAAATAATTATTATAAAATATAAAATTAAATAAAAATTCTTGTTGCATCGTGTTGTTATTCTTCTCAGAACATCAAATCTTTAATTTGTATAATGAGGTGGTTCAATCGACTAAATAATCATATGTTTCGCGTTGCGTAGTGTCGGCTCATCTACAGCCATCTGAACTTGAATGGACATGCTGGCGTTAATTTTTTTTCTGTATGAGAATAAATTAGTTTCTGTTGGAATCACACAATCCCCAAATACACCAAGTAATAACTGGAATAAAAGAACACGAGATTTTTTGCCCAAAGGTCTGGATGTTCACCCAAATTAGGGCTAGTCACCCGTGAGCATTCACCGTAGTGAATAACGCTCCAATCTACTAGAATAGGGCAAGTTTATCAATTACAAGAATGAACAAAACAAGATATCACTTTCACCCAAATTAGGGCTAGTCACCCCTTGAGTATACACTGAAGTAGTTATCGCTCCAATCCGCTAGAAACCAACAATAATCAAAACAAGTATCTCAATACAGAAATCCACAAAAGGATTGAGCCCTCAGACCCTAAGTTTTCTCTCAATAAACCCTCGAATGATTACACTAAGTAACCAATGGTTATGCTCAAATAGAGAGACCAGATTCACCACAACACCACCTCAACCAACACTAGATCTCATCAAAAATATCTAGAATAGAAGATTACACCGTGAAAATCTAAGGTTTTCAGAGAGAGCAAGAGAAGAGAAAACTCTAGAATAATTTCGAAGCACACCAGCAAATGAACGGATCAAGCCAATAATACAAATAGTAAGAAGCGTGCAGTAAGAAGCATTCAACGATCACGGCCATTCCACATGGCATCATCTCAACCTTCAAAACACAATGAAATGGGCTGTTGGGTTTGCATTCAGATTGGGCTGGACTCCTCATTAATTTGGGTTTCATCATAGGGCCATCAATAGGTTATCAATTTGGACTACATCATTAGACCCAAAAGTTGGTTTTCTTTGGGGGCGGGGTTATTGACCCTACTATCCATGCACTCACAATGGGGAGAGGGATTGATTAGAAATCATGTTTGGACATAATACCGTGTCAGAAGCTTAAAATATTGAAGTTGACAGATGAAAAAAGAAAAAACAATTTCTATCAAACTGTTCTTAAATTATTATTTTTTCAATCTGTCAACCTATCTGTCAAAGGAGGTGTATAAATAGCAAAACTCTAAAATATTTATAAGTTGAATGCTTTAAAGGACTAGTTATTCTTAGTCATACATACATTTTGGCTTAATTTGTAGTAAATCTTACATTTTTTGGGAGATATTTAATTATCCTAACGTACGCCTCAGGCTTCTTCTCTCTATTCTTCAGCTTTAAGATGGGTTGAATGCGCAAGTTTATTGAAATTTGATCGACTTTCTTAAATATAATCAGGTTAGTATAACATTGATCGCCACTGGTTTCAAGCACCAAGAGGAAAGCGACGAAAGGCCCCTCCTGGTATCTTTTAAACCTCCCCCACTCCTAGCCATGTGCACACGCAAACACAACGTGCAGTATTACTTTTCACTTAAATCTTTACATGACGCTCACTCTTTCGTGTTCAAACTCCAGGGAAATCAACTGGCACAAGGAGATTCAAACCTTAGTATCAATAGGCGAGATGCATCCTTCTTAGAAGGTGGTTCTGTGGATATCCCTGAGTTCTTGAAGAAGAAAGGATGCTCTCGCTATCCAAGAACTTGAAACCGGGCTTTAATTTTTCGATTGTTTTAGTCTCTTTACAGTAGTCTTCTGTCTTGATCTCACGGTTTCAGGCTGCTATGTCAAGTCTGTATAGAATTTTGGCTTTGAATGAAATGCAATTTTAGCATTGAGAAGAATTGAGCAGGACTTCTCTTAATAAAGCATAATGGATATGTGGATTCAAACACTTATTTTTATGGAATAATCTATTTGTACCAAATTTTTTACATAATGTTTCACCTAATTGACGTGGGCGGCGTCAATTAGGTGAAACATTATGTAAAAACTTTGGTACAAATAGATTATTCCATAAATATGATTGGAAGAAGTTTAAAGTATGGAATAATCTATTTGTACCAAATTTTTTACATAATATTTCACCTAATTGACATGTGGCCGCCAATAGTGGGTGGGTACCTGTGGGCCCAGGCACCCACCCAAAAAGGGACGGCCACGTGTCAATTAGGTGAAACATTATGTAAAAAATTCGGTACACCAAGCATAACTCTATTTTTATTGCTAACTATTAAACCCTGAACTTGAAACCAAATCTGAAAACAAGACATAGAGTAGTGTAAAATTGCCCTCGAATCAGAGCTGCCATTATTAGAGAATCAAGAATCAAGATCAGACGGATTTGAAGCATAGTTCTGAAAAAGCTATGAAGCAATCGACAGTACAGATTCAGGATTGGGATCCGCATATGAAAAGTGAGGGGTTGAGATGACGGGTCGGTATGGCTTCCATATATTCTGGGGACAGAAGAATTTGCGCAAGTCTTAGATTGATCGCAGTGCGTCTGATGGTTCATTAGTAAGTAAAAGAATTATGTCAACGAAGAGAAAATTCCCAGAATACAGAAAAATTGTTGAATGAGCAACGTTCGAGTTGTTGAGCAGCAGTTTCGAGTTTTTAGTGAAAATATAGAAGTCATCAAGAAGAAAAATAAGGAAACTGCAATAATTTGACTTTATTCAAATGCCAATTGTGATAAACGCAATAAACATTTTTATTACATGACTTGTATGCTCGGACAATTTCCTCGAAACTCAAAAGAGAGTCTATACAAAGTAAAAGAAACATCTACAGTTATGTCCTGCAAAATATAAATATAACGAGACATCAACTTCCACAATTACAGGCATCCAGATTTCACCTGATGCAAAAGTTGGGAGACAACCAAGAGTACTTTCCATCTACATTTCTATTAAATCCACTTACTCTTGTAACGTATACAACAAATCAACAAATCAGCGCAAAAAATGAATTGTTTTTCGTTAGGGCAGATCAGGCATACGCCTATAGCTGAATAATCATCTCTCCAGAAGATAAAGAGAATGGAAAATTACTACTTCACCATAAAGGAGCTTTTACAACTGCAGCCACCCACAGCACTTGGATTTGCGGACACCTGCATATACAAAACTTCACTTACTGCTTCCGAGTACAAAATAATATATAGGCAACTGAATAGCGGTTGCAATAAACAAAAACATTTCTTGAGATTCAACAGCTCAAAGCATGTCTGTTTAAGACTAAAGATAAGTAACTTCTGTTTCCAAACAACTATGGACAACTTAATTTTTCTTACTAAAGAAACTTATTTTGAAATTGACTCTTAACCTCCAAAATAACTTAAATGGTTGTTCTCTTTGTGTTTCAATTTTGTGTTTTGAGTTTTGAATTTATTTTGCATTTTGTATTTTGAGTGTCCATTTTGAGATTGCTGAAAATGTGTTCTTTTTGGCGTTTTGAAAACACCCAAAACGCATTTTGAAAATTTTGACTTGATTATAACTGAAAACAACCTAAAACACCCAAAACGATGTCGTTTTGGGTTTTCATTGTAAATTTTGTTACTTGTTTTAAAAAATGAGTTATCGAAAATGGGAAAAAGAATGCATTTTCACTGTTTTGGAAAATCGGAAACAGAAAACGACTTGAAAATGGTAAAGAGAACAGACCCTTACTTGTTTAGCCCATGTTTGTTAGGGATTAAAATTCAGATTTCATCTAAGTCAAAATCAACAATTAGCTTATGTTTGGCCTCCATTTTTACAAAACTCATTTCAACTACATATTCTCCCATAAAATAATTACACGTAAACCAATTTTTTTTTTTTAACCACATTCTTCAAAAAATATATTTTCTTACCAAAATGGGGCTCAAACAAGGACTAAATTTTAACCACATATTTCATGAAATCCACAACTTTTCAACACATTTCATCAACTTCTATCAAAATCTATTAAAAATATGATTTTAATTCCTACCAAACAGAGGCGTAATATGTTTTCTACAGTAACTACCACAAGGATTGATGAAATGGGCTAATTTGCAAGAGTGCACTCCATAAACACCGAGACAAGCATGTTGAACAGTTTTTTGGCCATCTACTTCAAGCCACATAGACACTAATATCTCAACATGCAAGCTAATACTCGTAAATTTCTTCACGTGCCATTCTCACACTAGCTGACTGAATGTCTAGAAAAGGAAACAGTTGAGTGCATAGCTCCAAACAAGTAGATTTAAATAGACAAATACTTCGAGTGTTTACTCATTAATTCTTGATTTCTTGAGAATATTTATATTGTCAAGCTCCTCAGAGGAACAATACACAACATCCAATCCCAATCATACGCTAACAAGTTGACATTCAATTGGAAAATATTCTTCAAAATGTAGTTAAGAAAAGAAAAAAACAGTTTGCTCTCACACTATCACCATTGAACCTCACTTACTTTCCCAGTTGAATGAAAGCACAATCGAGGGGACTGAAAATTCCCAAATCTTTACCTTTTACATCTAATTCTTGTTGTCATGTGGTGAAGATAGTAATTTGTTGTGAATATACCTGAAAAGCAGAGCGGATCAACTCCTCTACGTAATCAATAGTTGCGCCTTTCACAAAGTCGTATGAAATATTATCAACCACCAATTTAACTCCATCCCGCTCAAAAATTCTGTAAATGCCAAAGAGCAATCGATAAAAATTTTAGGATTCATCATCTAATATAAATCAAAAATTGTTTTACTTGATGAATTTGTTGCAGAGCAGCAATACAACTACTAACATCCTAAGTAAAAAGTGTATAAAACCTGTCTTCATCATTGGTCTTATCATCAAGTAAGAAGTTATACTGGAACCCAGAGCATCCGCCAGCTTCAATGCTCAAGCGCAGTAACTTTCCATTAGCCTCACTGGCTTGCAACTCTTTCATCCTCTGTAAAATATCAGTAAAATCATGGACGCGTATCATTTTATCACTAATATAAAAAATGGTTAGCATTACAAGTATGCAATTGTGGACTATGCAAAGATCATCACTGCAACAAATTGCAAACAATACCAGATGTGTGTGTGTGAGCAAGCCTGAATGTGAAAGAGGGAAATTGAACCCAGCACTGGACTTGCTCCATTCCTTTTTGTTCAGAAGCCAAGAAATATTAGTATCAAAGCATTTCTTAGAATCAGGCTAAGTAGAACTAATTTCATTTTCTTTTTGATAATCATTTCACTTATAAATACTGCTGTGCATGCACCTATGCACATTTTTTTACTCTTGCACTTCTGCAGACAATCACATCAATCACAACTTTCCCTTTGGATCAATTAACTCAACTCTCAAAATCTAAGTATGGGAGCATGACTTAACCAAATTAATTTTTTTTTTTTGATAACCGTGGATGTCCGGGCCAACTTGTGCGCACCTCATGACTTAACCAAATTATAATTACTGAACGATTATTTTGATTCATTACAATAGTCACTACGAGTCTGATGGAAAATGTAGAATGCTAAATACTATCTGGAGCAATTTGAAATACTCAAGCAATCAGAAAATACCAAATTAATGGACACATCTAAAGCTATTTTTTAAAATTTGCAGGCCGAGTCTGTTTGGATTTTATTATAAAAGAGTTGGAGAGTTGTATTTAAAAGTTGAAGGCATTTTCCCAATTTTTTTATCTGTTGAAGTGGTAGAAATAATTTAGTGCTTGTTTTTTGGTTAAAATTATAATGAGATTATAATGAGTAATGGGTCAAGCGGAAGGTGTGGATAATAAGTGGGTAGTTCTGAATGTTTGGTTAAAATTAATGTCTCTAACTTTGACTTCAAATCGTAATGAGCATGTAATTTTACCCAAACAAGCATTTACTTCACCTAAGCCAATTTTAATTTCTGCCTCCAAACAATATTTTGAAGATGTTTTAATCCACTTGAAGCAAAACTCCAATTCTGCTCTCTCACTCCATCTGCAATACATTTTAAAAAAAAAAAAAAAAAACTCCAACTTTACTCTCTGTTGGTTAACCTTCTTTCAATCTTCACAGGAGGAAAAAAAAACAAACAGATCACAACAAATTCCAATTACAATTCCTTCGCAATAGAAAATCGGTGCCACAAGAAGCAAAAACAATGGCTTCCATAAGCAAAAAATTGGGTTCTTTAATAAAATTTCCAATGCCACAATCCCTAATCCCAGCAATCTCAAGAAATGAAGAATACAAACAGGTCAATGAATCAAAATAAAATGCACAAGAATTTTATGCAATTCGTCATACTTTAGATATCCAGATTCACGATAGCCCTATTGAGGCCCTCTATACTAAGCAATAATATTTAGGTTACATTTACAGGTTAAAGATTCGCAAACCTATATACAAAAAAATGGAAGAAACAGATGCAAGAGTCACTCAAGACTTCTATCAAACACCTTGAGACCATTTCCTGATTCCACCCTTCCTTAAAGTCTCCATCTGTGTGGACCAGAAATGATGAATAAATCTACTGCAACTGAATAGACTCCATACCTATCTAAATGACACATTATCGAAAGGGAAAAATAACATACAGCTTATGAAAACATGATACTAAATCCTATTGAAACACGCCTTTGGCAACCAACTGAAGCAGCACAGATAAACAAAACACAAAACGAGAACTTTCACCCCTAAAAATCAACATCAACAAATCCATTACACCAAAAAAAGAAAACTCCATCAATAAAACTACAAGGCTTCGAAATAAATCAAGGAGAAATCAGGTGAAGATAGGGAGAGTACCCGAACGCAACTGTCGGTCAAATGAACGACATCGAGAGAAAGAGACTCCGATGAGGAAGGTGATGGTTGAGGTTCGCGGAGGGCGGAGGACGACGCCGGCGCTGAGCTGAGAAGCCGGTAGTTCTGTCGAATCCGGGCCGAGAAGTACGGCGTAAGCCGACGAAACAACGACTGAGACGAAGTCGTCATGGCTTCTCCAAATCCTTCTTCTTCAAAAGCACGTAATTATCTCTCTTTCTATCAATCAAAAGGATTGATATGAAAAACTGCGATTGTTTTGAAGAAAATTTCAGTTTTGATTTTTTCTTCAAACGAATCGTTGAATGGAAAAGAGTGGAAGGTTGTATGTCAAACACGGTATCCAACATTTTCCGCATATATCCTATCGGCGGATGGTATAACCCGGATAAAATGGGTCGGATTTGGATCCTTCTAACATGGCCCGTTTGTTGTACCTTGATTTTAAATGGGGCAGAGAGAAGCAAAACCCGAGAGGATAATATGGATTTGGAAGCAAATGCGTGGGGTCCAGGGGCTGTTGGGTTTAATTTGCCGTTTTCAAAAAGTCCAAGGACCAAATTATGACATCTAGATGATTCAAGGACTATACTGAAAAAATTGAAAAATGATTCAGAGACGAGTTTGAATATTCCAGAAACATTAGGAAACATTTTGCATGTATAGAAAATGCAGGGAGAGCTTACATCAATTAGAAATTTTAGGAACCTATATGTAACTTTATCAGAAAGTCAGGGACCCATTTGCAGAATGATGAGACCTTAAGGACCGATTTGTACGTTCAGAAAACTTTAGGGGAAGACTTGCACGTTTCAGAGTTTGGAGGGTACATGTAGAAATATGATAACAAGGGGCTTGTTTGCAGATTGGTTTTTGAAATTTAACCGTCCTATTTAGGATTGACGCAAATAGTCCCAAACATTCGTCCATCTTGAGTTTTTGTCCAAACTTTTACATTCTTGGCACAGTTGATCCTATTCTATGAATTTCGTTCAAAAGAGCAGTTAGTTTTGGGTGTAAGATAGAATTATCATATTTTATTTTTATTTTGACATAAGATGGCATTAATAATTCTCCACCATGGTCATTGAGGTAAGAGCTACTTGACGTGCACCTCGTGAAGAGCACCACATGATAGGCCGCCTACTACTGCAAAGCCGTCGACCACCATGAGGTTGCCTATTGCCATGAGGAAGTCGACCCTCATGAGGCTGCCTACCATCACAAGGCTCTCTATGTTCACATATGTCGTCTACTACTATGAGGTCGTCGACCCCCACGAGGTCCTCTACGTTCACATAGGCCGCCCACCACCATGAGGTCAATGTTACACTTAACCATACAAATGGAAGTAAGTTGGACTGAAACCACCCAAACGGCAAACATGAGCACAAGCCAACCGTTTGACGAGTGGGGTCACCAAGTTAGAACGTGGGGGAAGTGGGGAGGTTTGCGTGTGACACGTGGCATGATTAACCGTAACGGAGGCGTTTCATCAGGTGTTATAAATATCTCCAATGTGAGAAAGGTATGCTTCTTGAATCCCGAACTAATTGAATTCCCATATACTCTCTTCTTACTTCCTAAAACCAAATACTGATTCTCACGCCGGAGGAACAATCGGGTAAAAAGCCCTGACCTCATTTTGCATGTAGCATACACTAATCGGAGTACTAGGAACACCCGTCTCGTCAAGGAGAACACGAAAGTCATTTTAACTACTATTTTATTGGAGACCGTTGTGGGAAACCACTGAATAAGAAAGCTATGTCAAGGAGACGGATTAGGAGTGAAACGCGTATGGTCGGGAATACAGCAGAGACGGAGTCAGAGTCTGTCGCAAGGGGTCATGATCTGCCACCGCCGCTGCAGTACATAACTCAAAGCCAATTTAGTGTCTTGGAAACACAATTGGCAGCCATGATGACCCTCTTGCAGAGTCAAACATAGAGAATCACAACCCCATCACTGAACTCGTCGAAGGCAATACATGAGCAACCACCCTAGGTGGCACAAACAGTTATCCCACATGTTACACAGCCAACAACATGAGACTCGGGGGCTACAAGGTTTGTGGTTCCACAGATTCCCCAACCCATGATAGATTTGGAAAGGAAGATAGAGGAGATGATGACCCAGAAGATAGACGATGCATTAACCAAGAGGAAAGACAGGCATGACAAATGGTTTTGGAGGAAGATCCTTTTGTACCAGAAATTATGGTTGTTCCTTTGCCGAAAGGCTTCAAGCAGCCAATGATTGAAGCATATGATGGAGTCACAGATCCGCTTGACCACTTGCAGACCTTCGTTGATTTAATGAGGCTCTATACAGCTCCAGACACAGTGATGTGTCGATTCTTTCCCCCAACACTCAGGAGGGAAGCTTGAGACTGGGTAGCTACCTTTACACTAAGGTTTATATAGACTTTTGACGAGCTTTTCAGGAGTTTTGTGGCATACCTCATGAGTAGCAAAAGGAAACGGAAGACGACAATTAGATCAATGCAAATTGTGCAAGAGAAAGATGAATCTTTGCAAGAGTACTTGGCTAGATTTAGTCGGTCGACACTTGGTATAAGGGACCTTCAAATGTCTGCAGTGGTAACAGCGTTAATAAATGGGACGTGGAACTGCATTTTTAAGATGTCACTATTTAAAAAACCCCCCAGAATCTATGCACGACCTGCTGAAAAGGGGTGACAAGTATGTTAATGCAAAAGAAGTAGAGAAGGTCACAAAAAATCTTAAAGAGTGATGAGAGATAGAAAGTCACAAGCGAAAGTCTGGTAACAAGCAAAAATTTATTGATAAGGCAGGTCAAGAAATGAGCGCATGAGCAAGGGATACGTTCTAGATCGATCTGTAAGACAGAGGCAAGAGGAGGTCAAGGCCTTCACCCCTTTAAACACTCCGCGGGCAAATATATTGATGGAGATTATGGATATGAAGGATCTTGACTGGCCGAGACCAATGGCAGCATTAGCCAGCAAGAGGGATAAGAGCAAGTATTGTCATTTCCATAAAAATCATGGGCACGATACGAAAGAATGTGTAGCGACCCGAATTTTAAAATGCAAATTTTATAACTTAAGTTGTGTCGCTACAACGTTTCCGTCAAATTTTAGAATTTATTTTATGTCCGTTGAATTGTCTAGCAAAAATATTTAATATAAGAATTCAAAAACGAATTTTAATCTTAAAAATTCAATATTTCCTTATCGGGTCGAATTTTACACCCAACATCTATTTTAAAATTTTTCTTGGTCCAATATTTCTCTTTGGCCCAAGTTTAAGTCCATTATCGACCCAAATCAATTGTCCAAATTCTGGAGCATAGGGTTGTAGGGTTCAATAGTATCAAAACATAAAAACAGTCATTCAACCTCCAAAATTCCAAACTCACGGCTGCAAAATACAAGAAATCAAGGCATTCAACTGGGTAAATTCTTCAACATTGAAACAATTATTTTCTTTAATTTCATCATCATCATTTCTAATCCATTAACCTACTGCAACATTTCATCCTTTCTCCAAATTTCACATTGTAAATTCAAACCAGTAACTCATTCTCCAAAAATCGGTGCAGGTAACTTCTTCAAAATTAATTTTCAGCTTCTTTGGAATTCTATAATCATCGTTCTTCTCAATATATATATATATATATATATATGAAAAAAAAAGATGAAGTATAAAACGAAAACTCTGGATTTAATGCCGTGAGTTGAGTTTGGAAATGACTTGCAACTCCATTATCTTGCTCTTGCCATTGGACTTCCTCCTCCGATCTCAATTTTTGTTGGAAATCATCAAAATTGCAAAACCCAATTTGGACTCAAGCTTATTTCGAAATTGGAACTCTCTGGACGTGAAAAATAGAATTGGGGATGGGGTTTTGTATTAAATATGTAAATTTCATTTTTAAATTCTAAAGTTTGGCCAAAAGTTTAAGTTAGACCCCTATTTGATTTTTATTCTATTACAATCCCTAAAGTTTATGTATTCTTCA
>CAIGRQ010023216.1:0-10567 GCA_903798375.1 Fraxinus sp. D2006-0159 | reverse complement strand
GATCCCAAACAAGTTTACTATCCTTATCTCGCAACTTCCTCCTCCATGCGTTTAGCAAATCCTCCATGGTCCTTGGCAAGTGTTTAGGGTTTTCTATGCTGTTTTTATACGAACGGATCCTAAAAACTAGAAAGAAAAAAGGAAAACAGAAAAGAGAAAAGAGAGGCAAGTGAATTGAGCATACCCTAGCCACCTACAAATGAAAATCCCTTGTCCAGCTAACTTTTGAGAGACAGACTGTCAGTGACAAGATACACAAGGCAAGTAGCTTCACTTTATTGATATAATTTCAAATTTTACGATTTTTTGTTTATCACTTTATTGATATAATTTATATTTATTGCAAGTAAGACATTTAATTTTGTTATATTGTTTTTTTGAATTTCAAGATGGATTAACGCTTACTCTATGCATACTTTTGTTGTTTTTATAATTCTTACACATTATTTTATTGATTCTGCCTTGAAAGTTCAAGCACTCCCTTCCGAAAGTCCAATCTTTTCAGATATCACACAAGCTCAGCAGTTAATCGCCATGCTTGAGGTGGCTTGCCACTGATGTTGGGGCAGCCTGTGGACCATCCTGGTCCGGTTACCAGCACGGGCTTTACCAGGCAGATCTAGCGGGATCAGGCTGGCCCACAAGGTTTTAAACCTCCAAATTACCCATAAAAAGATACTGCATGTTTTGTGTGTGGCTATAAACAGGAAAATAATGTTATTCTCATTTACATCCATATTCATTTATAAGATAAGATCCCTTTGTCTCTCTCTAACACACCCTCACCCTCCATCCTCTATCTCTCTATTTTCCCTCCCCTCTCTCTTCAACATAATAAATGATATAAATATTATTTGATTTGATGCCAGTAACACAGGCTGGAAAGTGCCAAATTATTTAAAACACTAGCATGTAGTTACCTCATCACGTATGTGGGTTCGAGCACGGAAAGTCAATCGCTCATGAACATCTGCCAAGATCCTCTCAAATGTTGGACGTAGCCCTGCTAATGACTCACCTCGTCTGGATAGCTGTTCTCCTAGAACTTCAACTTTAAGGATATCAACAATTTCACAAAGAACATCCAAGTTTGCTTCATGAATAAGTTTTGGGCGTAATGTATCATACAAGTAGGTGCACCTGCAACATGTCAACATAGCATTAGATCAGAAAATAAACCTATCGAACTAGAGACATAATGCTGGAAGTGAACCGACTCAATCCATCTGCCCTCGGGACATGGCATCTGTACCAGAAAAAATAAAATACTAGTTTAAATTGCAACATAAGTTATCTGCTTAACTTGATGATCAGACATTGGATGCAAATAATTCTTCTCTCAATGTCCCAATAATACGGGTTACGCCAAATTTCTCTTGAACTGTTTCATTTAGATTATCAAATCCCTTCCAGGATGAAGGCATTTACTTGGTTTTGATTCTGTAAAGGCTCATTAGTAAAGTTGGGCTACTGTAGCTCTTTCCCCTACATGAGTTAGTTCATAAGAACTAGTGAGAGTTGTATTCACTGCACATAGAATTGTGATAGTGTAAGAGCGTTAGTAGGACATTTGGGATTTTGTAAATTGTTGGTCACTCTTTGGAGATTATGATGATGAAAAGTGTTGGAAAATTTAATTTGATTGAAAGATTTGATTTTATTTGTAATCTAGTTTCTATTTATATTATTTTTCATGTATGGAATGTATAGCTGTAGGATATACTGTCAGATCCTAAAAATCAGGCCATTTAGTTAGTTTCTTATTTAGTAATTCTTTGTAATCTATTAAAAATTGTAACTTATTCAACAAAAGGCTTAAGAATTGAATATTTTCTCCAACAATTCTATAAAAAGATTCAAAATACCAGAACAGGAAACCACAATACAACTCCAAAGACTTACAGAGGATCTGACAGGGGAGCTAAACTTGATACATCCTCTGAAGACGAGGGGAAAAAATGATCAAAGAGTTGATGCTCAAGTTGACATACCTGCAATTTAATCATTCTTTATAATCATTTTACAAAAAATTATATAGATGCATACAATATGAAAAAGTAAATGGAAGAAATTCAGCATGATTTAGCATGACAGAATCAGTAACTCTCACAAAATGAATTGTCACATACAATATCTTCAAAGTGGAAAATTGTACAAATCGTCACGTTTCACCTTTCAGACAAAAAAATAAAAAATGAAAATGAAAATCCAAGATCAAACACGACAACACATTCTAGTTGTATGTTAGGCTGATGCATTAAAGTGGCACCTTACTAATTCAAATAGATTGTGTGTGATTTCAGCATGTCTTTATTCTCTGCAACACGAACACTTTAATTAGGGTAGCGTATTCGTATACGACAGAAATCACGTCTTTATTCTCTGTAGCACGAACACTTCAATTAGGGTAGCGTATTCGTATACAATATACCGACACTCCTAAGATACTCTAACATGGTCTTTTTTTTTCTATATCCAAAATATTATATATTTTTAACTCGAAATTATTATTAAATAACAAATAGGTACTCATATTTAAAAGATTTCAATAAGGAAAGTTAATAACAAGTATAAAACTAAATTTATACTATATAAATGAAGAATTTTAAATAATATAATCAACGTGTCGTGTCAGTTAAAAATAAAAAATGAAAATGAAAATCCAAGATCAAACACGACAACACATTCTAGTTGTATGTTAGGCTGATGCATTAAAGTGGCACCTTACTAATTCAAATAGATTGTGTGTGATTTCAGCATGTCTTTATTCTCTGTAACACGAACACTTCAATTAGGGTAGCGTATTCGTATACGACAGAAATCACGTTTTTATTCTCTATAGCACGAACACTTCAATTAGGGTAGCGTATTCGTATACGATATACCGACACTCCTCAACTCTGACATGGTCTTTTTTTTTCTATATCCAAAATATTATATATTTTTAACTCGAAATTATTATTAAATAACAAATAGGTACTCATATTTAAAAGATTTCAATAAGAAAAATTAATAACAAGTATAAAACTAAATTTATACTATATAAATGAAGAATTTTAAATAATATAATCAACGTGTCGTGTCAGTACTTTTTTGAAAAATCGCGTGTCGGTACTTCATAGCCTTTATTGTTACGCTCAAATTTTTTTCTTCCAACAAAAGGAGAAGAAAGAAGGAAAACATTTCAAATGAAGCATGGTCATGATCTAGGAACCAGACACTTAATTTACTTCCATTATATAAGAAACCCAAGAGACTGTAGCATCCTAATCTTTGGACTCACTAAGAACCAAGGGGCAAAGTGTGATTTATTTGTCAACTTCAGAAGTAGCAGGGAATTTCTTTGTGGCATTGTTGCCCCCAAGAAAAAAGGATGACCAACATTATCTCAGTTTTGGTAAAAATCAATCCTAAAGTTTTTCCAAACCCATCCTCCTTTATCAATTAGACTAGGGGTGATGGGCTAAGCAAGAATATTTTCAGTAGTTAAGACTACATAAACCATATAAATCTAACATAAGTGCACAGAAAGATTTAACTTGCTTTCAATTTACTATGATATTGTTGTGCCTGAAATCTTTAAACAATAGTGCAATGTGACGAGTATTATATTCCTGAAAATTGCTTCCAGTTCTTATCTACTGAGTACAAGTAGGCAATGGAGATTAGCACCACATTGCTTTAAGTGGGTTACGTGGACAGAGATGCAGGAGAGCTTTTAATGGTCTTGAAAATCCTTTATGGAGGACCGATAGATCTCTTTTATCTTCAGAACTTTGGCCCCACAAGTCCTTGCCTACTCGCGTAGATTCTTGGAGGACTTTAATTGGCTTAAACTTTTCTTTATTAATAAAAATTTGGATTATCAAAAGCAGAAGTGCAATTTCGAGCAGACTAAGTTATAGGATAGAGTATAATAAGATCTGTTTCTATGGTAATATAAATAAGAAGACCGTTGTCCTTTTGTAGAAAATTAACTAGCATCAAAGATGAGACATCAATTGGAGATTTTTCCTTCTGTACATTTCCATATTTATTATCCAAACGTCCTTCAGATACTGGTGAAGCATATCAACTAAAATCTTAAAAAATGTGAGAAAAGAAACTTCTTTATATATATATTTTCAATCTACTCCCTCACACCGACGCCAATTTAATTTTATTATCAAAGGTGCGACACGTGGAATTTTTATAATTGAGTGATGGGGAGACTTGAACCTAGGACCTTTGCATTGCTTTAATAGCACGTTGAATTACCTCATCCAAAAGCTTATCTCATTAATGAGAGGAATTTATTTATTTAGATTTCACCCTCAACAAATTCATAAATCATATATTTAACAGTGCAAAGAAATATCAATTTAAAAAAGCTAAACAATTTTTTTCAAGACTACCTGAATTAAATATGCACATCCAGATCTAGTCAATGAAGGCAATGCCTCTTTCTTGGCAAATTCAGAGATCCGTTGATGAACTATGCCTCTCACCTAGATTATGTGAAGAGAAAGAAGTTAAATTAAAGAACAAGTATTTGCTGATCACCTAAATGGATATGAACTAAACGTATAAGTGATAGTAGAGCGTAGGGCTGGAGGGAGAGATGTGCAGTTTTGCGCACCAAAGAAAGTCTCTGTTCGCAGTAAAGTTTGTGGCATTCTGTGAGCATCTGAACGTATTCTTTCCTTGGTTTTCTGCTTTCAATTTCCTCCAATACTGGCTTAAGCTGCAAATTGCTATTTTCAGTATAACCGACTCAAGTGAATTGAGCTACCATTAAGATTAGATCAGAAAAGGAAATTCATTCTCCTGATAGTCGCTTTCATTCAGGTAGAAGATAGTTCTCAAGCGGAAGCACTGAGAACTTACCTCATTTGCTGCTGCCTTGAACCGTACGTAAATGACCGATGCTTCCACACCCTCAGAAACAGCCACTTGGTCACCAGCACTGCTTTTAATTGCTGCCAAGACCTAGTGTAGTAAACAAGAACAAAAGAAAGATTGCTTGACAGATTAACTATTTCACACTGAAGAAAATTATAGTGAAAGTTAAGGAGCTCTACCTGAGAAGAAGTGCTTTTGAGAACAGAGAGTACATGAGAACGAATCATTGCTAGTGCTCGAGACTGTCCAAAGTTTTTAATTTCATTAATAAATTAAAGACAAAAATGTCTGATCTACTAGTCAAGCACCAAAGTTGCTGCTTTGCATGACTGCTTTACATATGCTGCAAATGAATCTCATACATACCTGAAGCTGTCGGAATTTGACTGAGTAAACATTGCACTCGGCATACTGCGGATTGCTCTCAACATAACTGTACTCAGAAAAATCATACATATTATTTAGATGCAAGGTTATCCATATCCATTTTGATAAGATAATAGCACAGCTTGCATGAACGGACCCAGCACCTTTTGGTTTTATTCGAGATCCCACATAATTCAAAGACGGGGTAAAACTTATGGTAAATAAGTTATACAAAATCAACAAGTTTTTACTTCTTCAGTGAGAAACACCTTAGCAGATATATGAGCTTTCTGTAAGTTCACTAAAGCCGCGTGCAATAAATTGGAAGCAATAACTGATGCGTAAAATAACGTCACTTACGATATGCACTCGTCAAGTCTTTTGAGCAATGGGAGGAAATTTTCGTATGCCACATTCATGTTTGGAGAATAAAAACGGGTAGCAACCTGCACACGTGTACATAGAGACAACCACGAAAATTGGAACAGGTTACACGTGCAACAGTTAAAATATGAGAGAAAGGTTCCTTAGACATTGAATCATATAAGAAATGTCATGGAGAACATCAAATTTTGAAAACACAAGAAAAAAAAAAAAAAGAAATGATTCCAGGGGTAATGCAGTTTCAATGTAAGCATAAGGTAGAGTTTCAACTGAAGAACATTTAGGAATGCATGAAATTAAGGTCTTCTAATAGAGCACTCTGCAATTGTCAGTTATGTACCTGTTAAATTAAGTAAAACAAATTGCCATCGTAGTGAATCCTGCTATTAAGTCATGCATAAAAAAGAATGCACGCGAGGCAGATTTTTCTCATGTTCCAGTGAGTTTACCTTTCCATAGCACATGGTAATCCCTTGCGTGATTTGCAATTATACATGGAATTGTCAGACAGAATTAACAAGAAGAGTAACCCCAAAGGCATCATAACAAAATTCAAGCAAGATAAACCAAATGAATAAAGATAATAAATGAAATGAAATGACAAATCATAGCACTGGATTCAAGATGTAAAATATTAAAATAGTGCAGAAGTGAATTGCATGGTGTTTCAAATACTCGATTAGCTCAACGGTCTGTATGTTATAATGTAGTGATAGTTCTAGATCACCTTTTTTTATTTAGAGGAAAAGGATTTATTCTTAAGAGACGTGAGAAAGTAAAGCAATACTCTATGAGCAAATGAGAAAGGCTGTAGATTTCCGTTTACATAAAATGGTACGAAGAGCTATGCACATAATTTTGGCATAGGTAACAAGGTCTATACAAATGTAGATTAGTCCAGCATTAATAAAGAATTACTGACAAAATACTGGATAAGAGAAAAATATAAATCAATCAAAAGCAGAATTTAAAATGACAATATAAATTCCGTAGGAAAGTAGGCCAGTAAAATCATCAAACACTATATCTCGAGATTATGTCTAGTTTTCAAGTTTCAAATGAAACTCTAAATTTTCTCCATACAGACGAATGTAGAGCTTAAATATTCTGAAGACATTGTTTAAACGGACACAAATACTGCAAGTAGTCAGATTTTTCCACATTAGCAAATTTCTACGTGCTACAGATATCATGTGTAAACTTGTGCATACATCATTGGTTCACATTTCGAAAGTATCAATAAATTGTACATAACAATCAGGGACAGACTGCTTCTCTATGTAGCACTGAAATGAGTATCTAGTTAAATGGCATCGGAACCTTACATTTTCCAGTTCATCGAAGTAGTTGAGCTTATTACGAAGTGAATCAGCAAACTCAATAAGCCTTTGCTTCTCCATAAGCTGCAACAATAATAACAAATGGAACACGTGGTAACCTTCATTCTATGCACAGTAGTGAATTGAATGTTTACAGGCTTTTTTTGCGCAAATGTCCTACAGTAATTATAAACTACAAATCAAAATATATAAGCACTGGCATATAATAACAAAAAACTATGACGGGTGAAGAAAACCTTTAGACTGTAAAGCAAACAACATTAGGTCATGTTGATCAAGGTTCCAAGACCATGCACCACCTTTTAAGTAGACCTTCATTTAAATATATAAGCGTGTCATGTTGGAGGCTAAGAAGAAGCACAAACGCACCAGTCGATCACATGCATCATGCAGAGTTTTTGTCTTTGTTGCCACTGCCTGATGCTGCAGTTGTAGATCATTAAATAACTCGAGTGTTTCATCCACCTGTAGCAAGTCAGTTCAGAAATAGGTGATTTATAAATGAGACAAGGACACATTCTGAATTGGGCCAAAAGAATAAATCCTAATGAAATAGCTTCTTAAGCACAATCAAAGAAGAATAAAATGCACTTAGTCTAATAAGTAATAATATAGTAATATCTAACCTGATTAAGTATACTGTCACAGGTCTGTATCTGCTCTGTTAAGGTGTTCACATAATGCTGATACTTTTCTTCCGTCTACGCGCAAAAAACATAAAAATAATAAATTGGAAAATATTATTTTCCCCAAAAAGAATATGTTAGCAGTGCAAAATTAAGCTAACCTCTGATTTCATGGCTGCTTCAAGATCAGTAAACCATTTGTAGAACTGCAACAAGGAAAATATTAGAGAAGGAGAAAAGGACATCAGATATTATTATCAAATAGGTCAAAAATGGATAAATGAGTTTGAAGGCAAACAAGTTTTATAAAATGAACTAATATTAAAAGATTTAGAAGGAAAATTCAGATAATATGAGCTAGGGGGAGTTAAACAGAAATCTAGACTTCAATGTGTATCTATACTGTCTATAGAGTAGGACTAACTATTGAGTTTGCCAAAAAGTGGTGTGGCCCTGACAGAGCCTGTCTCCTACCTCTTAGGAATTTAATTATTGAGAGGCTTCCCAAAAAAAAAAAAAACTTATTTTAGGAGGAAAGAATAAAAAGTTATTAGATAAACTTATTTTGAATATTGAATACAACTTATTTAAAATTCTTACTCCAATTATTCTCTCCTTTTCTCCCAAATTCTAGTTTTTCTTCTCTCTCTTTCTTCATCTTCTCTATATTCTCTTGTTTGATATACCATGTTCCATCAAAATCTAAACACAAGTTCTCCTTCTCCTCCCCCCTTTCTCCCCCTCCCTAGAAGTCTACCTTAACCATAAGCCAAAAAATAAGTGTCCAATGAGGCAAAACTATGGCACAGTGAAATTCTAGACTTAACAACATAAAAGGTGGTGGATGAATAAAGAAGAAAAATTAAGAGCATTGCAAAATGGAAAAAGAATAACTAAATTAATAATTTGCCATAATCATATAAATTTTTAATGCATGCAGCACTCAGAAATTCGTGTTTGATAAAGTATAGATTTTGAAACCAACATCACAGAAAGCAAATGGTTCACTCCCTAGTCCAATATTTAGAGCTATAAAATATTAATAGAAACAAAAGTTTACCCTTCAAAATACATTGTAATATTTTATGAACTCTGGATTATAAATTAGTTCACATGCGCAAACTGATAAGCAAGAGCATTTAAGTTATCCAATCAGTGGGTTATCTCGAGAAGGGTGATGGCTTTCCAAATACATGAAATCAAAACAATGCCATCAAACAAGGTGATGAATTTTGTCTTCAATGACCTGCGACAATCATAACTTCAAAATCTGAAGGATGATAGTCAATGCAATATTCAGAAAATGAGTTCAGTTAGTTTGTTTATTATCTATCAGTATATGAAATCCATATTCTGTATATTCAAACACGTTATTCTACAGTGCAAGATTTCATCCGCAAAAAGAAACAAAAATGGCACATTCTGGATGTTCTGAATATATTATATTTTATGCAATCAACATAAGTTATTCCAGGAGGGACAATTAAGAGATTAAAGAATAGCTCGTCAAACAATTCTCCATTAACTTTCAAGCTAAGTTCATTATAATTGACCCCCAAAATTCTCCATGATTTTTCTAATTTTTGTGCATTTTGAGTCATATATCAGGAACACATGATGATCGAGAACCTGGTTTGTGTTGACCAAGACTGTCTCAATGGCCCCTGAATCTTCTGCAGTCCTGTGCTTGGTCGAGATTGTTAGACCATTCTCCTGTCTCACAACTTGCTCCTTTACCTCGTTACAAAGAAAATAAATTTCAAAAGTCGTGTAATTTTTCCTACACTAGAGTACCATGATTAACCAATGTACAAGGGAGACTCACCAAGTTGGGAGGAAAAGGTCGCTCAGCAACAGCATGAGATAGTGCAACGATAGCTGCTTGCTGTTGATCCGTCAAAGGAGCATTCTACAAAATTTCAAAACAGGGAAATGTCATGCATTGAAAAACTATCATGAATGCTCAAAAAAACAATTTTCGTCCTCAAAGAAATGCCAATGCAGGCAAAGCAACCATAGCTTTGTAAAGGAAAACAACAATTCCCCTCGTTGATTAAATTCTCAAATTAATTATAGTCGCACTAGATCGGGTTATTTGCCTCCAATTGGTACCCAGGAGCCCAAACAAAAATATATTATTTCGAAACAAAAATTGTAAAAATCAAACAAACCCAATAAAATCCACATGAAAAGAGTAAAAGTAACAGATCCACTGCTTATATACAGATTTAAAACTCCGGGGTTGGATATTTCAAGAAAAACTTAACACAAGTAATCACGATCACTGCACTAATTTATCATACCAATTAAATGAAAAAGTCGAATAATTGTCAAACCTGTTCCCAAGTTGAAGCAAAATTATAGCCTTTAGAGATCGCGCCGGACTTCGGGACGCCCGGTTTAGCTGCAGTTGCCGACATTGTGCTCTTCGTCCTCGAAAACGAGATTTATTCACAATAATTTCAAACAAAATCAAAATTTATTTACAGTGTTCATTTGAATAGTTAAGAGCATCTCCAATAAAATGCAACTGTAAATTGCAATAATTATTTCCCCGTAGGCAAAATTGACAGCGGCGATCTTCGTTCCGGACCACGTTCGATCGATACACCGACTGTATCTCAACGACAGCAGAGGATTCACGTGTTGAGGTGCGCAATTGGGGTGCGAATTGAGAGTCGTCGTAGGCAATCGGGACTAAATGGGGATTTCAATGACTTTCTTGTGTGCACTGGGACCAGTCTAGAAAATTGCAACATAAGAACTATACCATTTATTTATTGGACCCGTTTGATTTAGCCCCTGTTTGAGCTCCATTTTTTTCAATTTTCTCATTCTCATTTTCACTTTTTGCGGGCCCCACGTTTGAATTTACATGTGATGTGCCAGCTCATTTATGGGTAAGAGAAACAATTGAAAATTGATTTGACTAAACTAGCCAGTTTTTCATCCACTATTTACCATAAGACC
>CAIGRQ010023180.1:0-12989 GCA_903798375.1 Fraxinus sp. D2006-0159 | reverse complement strand
TCTTGGGAAACAATGAATCTTACCGGGTAGTTGGTAGTGGGAGAGTCAGATTTAAGTTGGTGGATGGAACAATCAGAACATTTGGCTATGTTCCACATGTTCTAGACTTGAAGAAGAACATCATTTCGCTGAGTACCTTGGATTCAAGAGGGTACACGTTCTCTGGTGCAGGTGGAATCTTGAAGGTTCGAAAAGGTGTCGATGTTGTATTGGATGGGCGGAGAAAGTTAAAGCTTTTAGTGGAGATTTTGCTACAGGGTATGTTTCGACCCTGTTTGGTAAATTTAGAATTTGTTGTGAATTTTAGAACTCGGGGTTTACGTTCATTTGTATCCGTGTTTGGATATGATGGAAGAGGAAAAAATATTTTTGATTGTTGGAGAGGTTTGGTTCAAGTTGAAGAGTTCAGTGTGTTTCGTTGCAGTCGGACATATTTTTTCACGTAGAGAAATTATGGAATTTTGTTTGTTGCACCGAAATTTGTGTCAAGGTGGAGATTGTTGGGTTTTATGACCTAATCCAGTTCAAATTGAGTCCAGGGTTTCGCGTTTTGGAGTATTGGGTTTGAAAATATCAAAATAGGGTCCAAAAAGGAAAAAAGACGGATTGACGGCATGGACGGACGCTCGACTCCCGCTCGAGCGAGAGGAGCAAAATTGGAACAGTGAGTCTATCGCTTGCCTATCGCTGAGCATCACTCAATTGACATGCTCACGCTCGCTTATCACTCAAGCTTCGCTGGAGCGACGAGCCGCGGATTTATTTCCTTATTTTTCAGTTTTACACAATTTTTGACCTGGTTTCCATATTTTAGGTTTATTCTAGAGTTTGGACACGTTTCCTATAAATATTAGACTCTTCATTCAGTTTATTGGACATTAAGTTGTAGAAATTGTAATTTTTCTCTTCATTGATTGTTAATAAAATATTCGATTCCTCTGTCAATTTGACCTCCTCAAATTCGTAACAATGTAGTTATACAATTTTTATAAACGTAAATCATTTTCCTCTTTTTTTTTTTGAGCTACATATAGGCAATTCTAACAAAACTCATCCTTGGGATTGGCCTCAACATAGTAGTTTTTCTCATCAAATTGCAAAACTGATGAATATTTAAACGTCATTTAAAAATTGATATTAAGTACATTTGACATTTCTTTTTTAGGGTGTGTTTGAGCCACATTATTTTGGAAGAATGAATTCTGGAATAGTAGATTGATGGAGAATGTGTGGTTGAAAAAGAAGGAAAAGTTATTGATGTGATGGAAAATATTATTTTATTAAAGAATGTGGTTGAAAATAAGTAGAAGAATGAAAATGAAAATTTTATTTGATGGATAATGTGTAATTGAAAAAGAAGGAAAAGTTATTGATATGATGTAAAATATTATTTTATTGAAGAATGTGTGGTTGAAAATGAGTAGAAGAATGAGAATGGAAAAAATAATGTGTGCCGAACATGGCATAGTTAAATTAAATTATTTATATCTAATTCAACAAATTATTGGTCCTTGTTGTAGGCAGAAAAATGGGAAAAGCAGTGAAAGAATAGGGCATACCAAAAGCAAGCATGTAAAAAGTTTCAAAAGTTTCAGTTTAGGACCAATCAAATTCCAGTTGCCACGTCAGAAAGTAAGACCCTGGCAAGAAAAGAATTGTTTTCTTAATTTCATTATTTTTTATCTTAAAAAAAAACACTTTTTCAAATTTTTTGCCCTTTTGGGTTTATAATTGAACATCTTTTAAGGTGGCTTTTGATAAGCTTCATAGGTTCAGAATCTCTGTGAGGTATAAACCTTAGTTGTATACGACTACAATCGATCATTTAGCAACTTGCGCTTGTCAAGTTTATAATACGAGAAGTTGCTTATATTTAATCTTTCATGTGGAGGGATATGCATTTGTATTTAAATTGAACTGGAGTCTTTTATAATTTGCTTTAATAAAATGTTGGACCATCATATTTAAGAATTAACCATTTTAGAAAGATGTGTATATCTTTTTTTTTTTTTTAACACCAGGTACAAGCATTTGATCTTGTGATGGATTAATTTTTTAAAACCTTGTTAGTATATGAAATATGAGATGAAAAAATTTAGAATGTAACATGTTCTAAATATATATAGTGCCATTTGTCTTCTAAAAGGTATTTAAGAAAAAGTCGAGAATGAAATTACATGACATTCTGGTGTAGAATTTACAATAAGGCCCTGTTTGATACATGTTGTTTTCCATTTTTTCATTTTCCAACTTTTTGCGTGTTTGATAAACAAAATTTTTCATGGAATTCCTTTTCTTGCTTCTCCCTTCACGCGTCAGTTGTGGAACAAATTCTAGACCTAATCGTAAAAAAATTATCACTTTAATGAACAATTTTCATGAAAAACGAAGTCAAATGAACATCAAACTTTCAATATTTTTCAGGTGAAAAATAATACCAATCAAACACATTAATTACAATTCCCAGTAAAACAAATTCTAGACAATTAAATTCTCTGTAATTCATTTTCTTTCCATCTAAATTCCACATTTGCACTCAAATAGATCCTAAATTTGCTAAAAATATTGTCCACACTACGTTGCTGATATAACTAATCAACATATTTTTCCTTTCATAACTAAAAATCAACATAAACTTTGTCTTTCATTATGTAAAATGAATATAGCCAAGAAGTCAATTGTTACATAAACTTTTAAATGCACTAGCTCAACCATACAGTATAACCTTTATAAATTATTACTCGATATATAATTATCTCTATTATACAATAATTTTTACGGTCCTGACTTGTTAAAAATTATGAATATATTGACTACGATATTTTATTAAAATATAAGTAGCAATAGTTTTTCTTGATATTTAAATATAGTTTATCACATCTCTAATTTTTCTTATTGCATTTGAAAGTTCTAGGGTTAAATTCTCGAATTGTAATAAAAATTTATGAAGTGTTGTTGATGCTTTTAGTGTTTTATAATTTATTGTGCATAACAAGCTTCAAAGTTATTGTAACTTTGAAATATAAAAAGACTTCGTATTTGTTTTTATAAGAAGATTTTGGGTTTATTTTATGCAAAGATTATTTTCAATCTCATTGTTGAATACATTTAATTAAGTCAATTAATTACAAAAATTATTATTTATTTATGATTAATTTAATGTATAGTTAGTGGATTAATTTATATTCAATTGATTATAGAGGTAAAATACAATGAAATTTTAGTTGATTAATTATATGTTTTTTTTAATTGTAAATATACTCTATAAATTAGTAAATTATTAATTTTTCGAATAGTACCTCTTTTAATTATTATTTTTTTTGGTACCCAGGTATCCTAACTTAATCATACTAATTTCTTGGACTACCAGCCACTGGTCCCTCAGACTAATAGTACCTCTTTTAATTAATAGAATTTATACGATCTTGAGGCTATTAATTTATAGAGGTTATACTTTACATTATTATTCATGTGACTCAATATCGTACATTTTCTAGAAAAACAAAAAAGATAAAGGTAATGACCAAAAAGTCAATTGATGAAAACTAGAAAAAGAAAGCAAGCAAAAGAGCACAATCCATGGTACATTTCACATGTCTGCACTACAGGTGAACACAATATACTCTTGATTTCCAGTTAGTTCTTTTGGTTCTTTAGGATACAAAGTTCCATATAATGTGTGTGCTCCCGATATTTATATAATTCAAGTGTCCACTAATCATGATTATTAGCATTCTGGTGAAACCATAATCACAACTCCCTTTTTCATGTCGTGCAAAGATGCTTAAGTAAACCAACGAGGCATGAACGCACATGCGAAGCTTCAAAAAATTGTACTTCATATTCCTTATCCTAACTACCTTTGTGTAACAACATTAATTTTATGTAAAAGACAGCACGTTTCAAGATGACACTTTTTTATGGGCAAACTAAATAATTTCTTCTGATTTGTACTGTTTTTGCTGCTCATTGGTAGGCTTGGAGATAATTTAATCTGCAGGTTGTAATTATGTTATCAGATCAGTTTAAAAAAACACACAATTTGAGGTCCAAAAAGTATTCCAATATTATCTTGTACTTTATTGAAAACAAAATATAAATAAGTACATATTTGTCCTTAACCTCCTACAAATGTTTCAGTATTTAGGTAACTCCGACTTCTAATTGTTTATATTTGAATCTATACTTTTGACACTATACCCTACTCAAGACAAGATGCCACAAGTACATAATTATTTTTCCTTCTCTTCTTATTTTTCTCTCCCTCTCTTTAAAACTGTTTTTCTCTTTTTGTATACACCAATATGTAAATAATTATGTACAAGTAACATTATTCAAAATAAATATTGCATTGTTCTTAAGTTTTTGGAAGTTGAATATAGGATTGGAGTATGGTAAATTTTGTGAATTCAACATCGGATCAACTATCATTTGTGAAATTGGTTAGGTGTTATATATATAATGGGACGCGTCAATATAAAATTTAAACAAAACAACAATGTTTTCTATTTTACTTTCTAAATAATAAGCAGACAATATACTTAAATGAGATTCTTTGGATATAATTGAATTGACTTTAAAGATTTCATTATACATTAGTCAACAAATTAATGCCTGCTTATATGATTCTGGTCTCCTCCACGCCCTACTAAATACCCTTATGCCTAAAAGAATCCTTATCCTCAGACATATATATGATTAAGTTTTAAGGAAAATGTTAATAAGTGCTGATATCAAACGGCAAATCAATTGATTGGTGAATAATAAATTTGCTGATATCAAATGACAAATCAATTTATTGGTGAACAATAATTTTAATTCAAATCTTGCATAGTTGATAGTACATAGACATATTTATACTTCCCTCTAGTGGAGACCAACCAATGCTCCACTACCTTTGTTTATAATATGCTATCGTGCTTCCAATCTAAGTATTAGAATATGTTGAAAGAAATTTTGAAAAAGCCACCAGACTCACTAGATGACGAAACAATCAGAATATAAATAATTATTCTTTTTTAATTTTTTACTCGCTATCATCTTATTTATCTTAATAATTCTTATTTTGAAGTTATATGAAGGCATTGTCTTTAACCTAATTTCACAAATTGCGAATATTTTTTAAATAATACTTTCATAATAATTATTTTTAAAATTTTTGAAAACAGGAATAAAGAATGGATAAACAAAAAACTTCTAATCTCATTAAAGTGCTCAAAATATTTTGATGCTACAAGATTACATATTGTGGTGTGACCCAATTTCCATGAGAATTTGGTGGTTGATTGGATAAAGAAAGCCTAGAGAAGTTTGGTTTGATAGATCTAATTGATAAGGATCAAATTTCAACAAAAAATGAGAGTTTGATTGGGAAAAGAATTTTGAAATGAAGAAAAACTCCATTGGTGGAATTGAACCTGAAATTGCGGCACCCAGGTGCCCAAACGAGGAAACTGTTACAGGGACCTAGCATTTAGGTGCTAGGCTGAGGACACCACCGTTAGGCCTCGACTTTCGAAACAGGCATCAAGCGCGGCCCCAGCATCGGAGGGCCAATGTGGTAGTGTCGAAGCACCACCTGTGTCGTGAATAGTCTGATTTTGATCGGATTATTGCATTCTACTTTATTCAAAACACCGAAACAAAGCTCCTAGATATATTTCACGTGGTTTAATCTCGTCAGAGGCTACAACAACATACATTTTAAGAGCTTGAGAAGTTGAGATCTTAATTGAGAGTATTGAGATATTGATTTTTAAACACATTTATTATTAATTATAGTGAAATTCTCCTCATTTACCTGTGGCTTTTCGCATCTTAGGTTTCTACATAATTTTTTTGTGTTTTTGTGTGTTTGTTTATTTTATTATTACTATTATCTTGCTATCAGTTCACAACAAAACTGGTATCAGATCAAGGTTGATATTTCGTGTGGCAAAGATGAAATACGATATTTTCAATATTAGATTGCAACACAATATTTATTCTATAGCTGGTGAAGATGTGATAGGTTATCGCAAAGATGGATTTGGAGGAAGCCTTGCTAGGTTTTTATAAGATGCCTTCAACCTGGATGCAAGATGAAAAGCAGTGTAGGGATCAAAAATCCAATCCCAAATTCATCTACATATATCAAATCAAATTCTTCAGGATATTCTAAATGAAAGAAATACCACTGTGTTGTGGTTAAGATTGGACCATTTTTGTATGATAAAGAGCTTGACCAGTGGCAATAAGTTACACTTGAAGCAGCGGTTGTATTCTCATCGGATGTCTGAAGGTACATATTAGATGACCACTTAACTATGTTCAAAGAAATTGTGACTGATTTGGAGACATTGGAAGCTAAATATGATAAGGAGGACTTCGCGTTGATATTGTGTTCGTTGCCATCAGCATATGTGACTTTTAGATATACTATACTCTATAGTCGTAATACTATTATTGTGATTGAGGTCTATGATGCTTTATTGTTTGAGGAAAAATAAGGCATCTTGCAAGGGGATATGGGAGTCAGGCTAAGTGCTTAGTTGTTCGTAGGAGGAATCAAGATAGTAATTTTGGCAAGAATATGAGGGGCGATCAAAATCCAAACATACAAAGCAAGTATGACACTATTGTAAAAAGAAGGAACACATCAGAGTTGATTACTAGTCCTTTGAAAAATAGAAACAGAACTGTTGTTGCTAGTGATAAAGGAAATCAACTTGCTAATACAATGGAGGCTAATGTTGTCGAAGATGGGCAAAGTGAAGATGAGCTTCTTGTAATTTTTGACATTGGTTCCAAGCCTTCTAAGGATTGGGTTCTAGACTTGGCTTGTACATTACATATGTGAAGGTCCAAGAATGGGTAACCAAGAGAGGGTAAATTGGTTATTTAAAACATTTTCAAAAAATTAATACCTATACAAGTAAGGACCAAATAGATAAATTTAAATAGTAAATACAATAAGTAAAAGAGATAGACGATTCAAATGATATAATTATAGATGTTTGATAAAAAAATAATGATCTACATCCTCAGTTACCAAGTTCTCCGGTACAAGCAATGCCTTTTCACTATGTCGATTGACTTATGGTGCAATCTAATCCTTTACAACGCTTTCGGTGACTTACAACCAAGGAGCACTGATCTTTATGCAATGTTGAGCTTTGCGAAACCTCAACACGACCCACAAATTTAATAGGAAAGTGATTTTACAATTTGAAACTTATCTCTTAATAAATGATATGATCAAATTAAGTACTAAGAGAGAAATATGTTAACACTTTAATAAATAATAATGAATGAAGCTCAAGTGTTAAGTAAGAAAAACTTTGATAAATAAAATGATTTTCAAAAGTTACTTCAATCAAAAGTTTTTCAAAATAAATGATTTGAGAAAGATAAATCAATGTAGCTTTACTCAAGAATAACTCACATAAATGTTCTTAAAATTGTTGTATTGAATATAAAGTGAAGTAGTTTTTATAGCAGTCGAAACGCCAAAATTTCTAATCAATCGGACGTCCGCCTACTGAACCGAACGACTGAACTAACCGCTGTGCGTCGAAACGGTTAAAAATTTGACCGTTTGATGAGCAGGACATCCGTTAGGACATAATTTTTTCGGATTTCTCTTTTTTATTATTATTTGAAGTTTTTGACAAGTGTAGGCTTTTGAATAACATATTCACTTAAATTTTCAAAATAGGTGTTATTGATAAAAGATTCAAAAATCAATTGAAGATTTTTATCACCTAGAAAATAATTTTTATTCGAATGTTTTTATGAATAATTTATCTCGTGCATAAAAATTTGACTTATGAGCTTTCAGTGATTTATTGCTAGAGATTAAAGCATTTTACCTTTACATATGGATTTAAAGCATCTAAGTCTAATATCTTCAATGAGTGCTTAATTCATTGTGAATGCTTCGAATGATTTTACGTGATTGCTCGGCTTCCATCTCAATTTTCTTTGCTCGTAAATTGTGAGTCTTTTGGTAGCAATCATTTTGCCTTTAATTGATCAATTTTGGCCACAATAACTATGAAGACTTGAATTCAATTGTTAGAGATAAAACAATTTATTTGATATAATCAAAATATGAGATCAACCATAGGTCAACAATTTCCTCACTTTTTTTTATTATGATAAACAAGATTATTTGCAGAATAGATTGAACAACTGATATCATATTGATAGAGGAATATACATTATAAATTTATCATGTTATTCGTATTCTCCCTATCTTTTACAAATTAATGACTATACATTCAAAGTATATAGATGATTTTTCCTATTTCCCCCTTTTTCATATACTTCAAGTATATTATCGTCAAATCAAATCATGTATAATCATGCATAATCATCTAACTCAATTTTTCCCTTTTGACATAAGCAAAAAGCATAAGACAAACATGGATTACATAATAACCATAGCATTAAACATAAAGAAATAACCATGTCAAAATGATGTCCATAAACCAACAACATAAAGAAAATAGACTAGACAAAGCACTAGTGCAGTCAAGTCATAAAGACATAAAAAAAAATTTAAAATATAGAAATGTAGTATCGAAAGTGATAACTATGGCTCCGGAAGAAGTAGTGGTGGAAAATTGGCATAGAAGTGAGCGTACAAACACTTTTAAGTAAGCACAAAATCTCATCCGAACAGGAGTAAAAATCATATTTTTTTATAAATCTTTTTCATAAGACGTGGATATGCATGTTCTTTTAAAGTAGCAAAGACACCCACCCCATGTTTTTAAAATATTATTCTATATGAAATGGAGGTGCTTCAATAGTAAAATCGGCAAAGTCAACATTTTTACCTATTATAATGGGGGGGTTTCAAATGATGGCCGACACCTCAGGTTTCATGTCAAATTCTTCATTGAAGAAAGGTGGTGGAGATCGTTGTACAATGCTCTTGAGTCTCTTGCCCGCTCTTTTGGACCCCGACATAGTAGAAAATCAATGAAAAAGGTGGACTAGGGTTCGGATGGGTGAATGTGAGATGTTGGTGGATGAAATTTTAAAAGTTTTGGAAGATTGATGATGTAAAAGTGATTAGTTTTGTGAAATTGATAAGAAATTGATGAATATAGTGAAGGATTTAGAGTGGATTTAGGGAGAGCATTGAGAGAAAAATAAAATATGATGGGTGAAAAAGAGGCCGGTTCACGATTTAAAAAAATGAATCTACTCTTAATTGGACGTCCAGTTCATGATTCGGATGTCCGATTGACAATGCTAGAATTCTCTGTCAAACTGGACAGGGTTTTCGAACGTCCATTTAACTCATCCCTTGTAAATAAAAATGTCATATATAGAAGTAAAGCATGTATGAGCACACAGTATAACTTAGTTAAATACTTCCAATTCATCAATGATGCTTAAACCTCATCGAATATGAAAGAATCGGTCAAGTACAAGAGAATTAGTGAAGATATCGGCCAATTGATTTTTCGTGTTCACAAATTCTAACATTTCTTTTGTATGTGATCTCTTAGGAAGTTATGTCTAATTTCAATGTGTTTCGTTCAAGAGTGAAATATGGGATTTTTAGATGAATTTATGGCACTAGATAATGCAACGAAATTTTTTTTTCCTGATAAACTATGACACAAGTGCAAAGTCTAGGAAATGACAAATCCTGCTAGTACTTTTGCGATTGATTATGCAACCAGCCCAATGAGCATCCAAATACTAAGAAGATTAATATGAGTACCCTTTGGCTACCAAAGCCCTAAGTTTCTAGTGCCACTAAAATATCTAAAAAATTGTTTTATGGAATTAAGAGGAGAATCTTTAGGGTTTGATTGAAATCTAGTACATAAACACACACTAAATATAATATCGGGTCTACTAGCGGTTAAGTAAAGAAGAGATCCAATCATACCTCGATATTTTGTGACATCGATGGAAGTATTTTGATCATCGTTATCAAATTTTACGGATGTACTATGGGAGTTTTCATAGGCTTTTAAGTCGTCCATTTCGAACCTCTTGAGCATGTCCAATATATACTTATTTTGATTGATGAATATACCAGCTCTAGTTTGTTTAATTTGGAGACCAAGGAAGAATTTGAGTTCTCCCATCATACTCATTTTAAATTCCATACTCATACATTTTGAGAATTCTTCACAAAATTGGATATTAGTTGCACCAAATATAATATCATCAACATAAAATTGAACAATAATCATATCGTTCTTTTCAGTTTTAAAAAATAGGGTATTATCCGCTTTTCCTATTGAAAAACCTTACATAAGTAGGAATTTGCTCAACCTTTAATACCAAGCCGTATGAGCTTGTTTTAAACCATAAAGAGTTTTTCTAAATTTGAAAACATAGTCCGGATACATGTGACCTTTAAAGTTGGGCGGTTACTTGACAAAAAATTCTTCTTGAATAAAACCATTTAGAAATGTACTTTTGACATCCATTTGATAAAGAGTAAATCCTTTATAATAAGCAAATGCAAGAATCATGCAAATGGATTCTAATCTAGCAACTGGTGCAAATGTTTCTTCAAAATCCATACTTTCTTCTGAATTGTAACCTTGGACCACTAATCTAGCCTTGTTACACACAATAATCCCATTTTCCTCTCGTTTATTTCTAAATACTCATTTTGTACCAATGATGTTTTGATCATTTGGTCCTTCAACTAAATTTCAAACATGATTTTTTTAAAATTGATTTAGTTATTCTTACATAGCTAGAATCCAAAACTCGTCAAACTTGGCTTCCTTGAAATTTTACGTTCAATTTGCAAGATGAAAGCACTACTATTTAGGTGATTCCTAGTAAAAGTTCTAGTAGTAATACATTTGGATAGATCACCAATAATAAGTTCATTTTTTTTGGTGAGAGTGAACAAACACCCATTCTTTTGGTAGAGAGGGATGATTTGACGCTTTGGTAGGTTCTTCTTCACTTTGTTGAACGTTTGTTTCTCCCTTGTGTTCCTCTTTTAGATTGTCCTTGCTTTGATCTTGAATGTCCATTTGTTCGAAAGGGGTTTCCAATCCTACATCATTAGCAATACTTTTCTGACGATCAAAATGATTAGTTTCATCAAAAGTAGCATGTATAGATTCTTCAACGACTAGAGTTCCTTTGTTAAAGACTCTATAAGTTTCGCTAGTCGATGAGTAATTTAGAAAGATCCAAACATTGGATTTTGAATCAAATTCTCCCAAATTTTCTTTTGCGTTTAAAATAAAGCATTTACAGCCAAAAACTAATCCTATTTTTCCAAAGCTCATATGGGGTTTTAGTTTTTTTCCGACTAACTAAAACTCTATTTACAATATTGCAAGTGACGTTGACAACTTCGGGCCAAAAATATTTTGGCATACTATTTTCATTTAGCATGGTCCTAACCATTTCTTGCAATGTGCAGTTCTTCATTTCTACTATACTATTTTGTTGAGAAGTTCTACGAGTCGAGAAGTTGTGTCTATATCTATTTTCATTGCAAAAATTATCAAAAGCGAGATTATCAAATTCTCCACCATGATCACTTCTAATGGTTGTAATAGAATATCCTTTTTTCATCTTGAACCTTTTTGCAAAAGTGTTTGAAAGTATTTGAAGCTTCATCCTTGAGGTTTAGGGGAAAAAAAAAAACCTAAGTGAATCTAGAGAAGTCAACAACAATGACGAATGCATAATATTTTCCACCTAAACTAGCGGTTCTAGTAGGTCCAAAAAGATCTATGTGGAGTAGTTGAAATGGTTTTGTAGTCGAAAAATAGTTTGGGTTTAAAGGAGATTTTTACTTGTTTATCAAATTGACAAGCATCACAAATTTTATCTTTATCAAACTTTAAATTTGGTAAATCTTTGACAAAATAATTTTTTGGAGATTTTTGAAAGAAGATCTATGCCAACATAGTCTAATCTCTTTTGCCACAACTAAGTATCCTCATTTAAACTCGATAAACATTTTTTATCACTTTCATATTTGATATTTATAATATACACATCTTTGCTACGGCTCCCTATGAACAATACCTCTTTCGATGTAGCGTTCTTAATAAGACATTTAGAATAATCGAATTTAATATGATAATATTTATCACATAATTGACTAAAGTATTTGAGGTTATCTACCAATAACACATTTTCAATAGAAGGAGAATAATAATTACAAATATTTCTGATTCCAATAATTTTTCCTTTTACATTATCTCCGAAAGTGACGTGACTTCCATCATTTACTTTGAAATTTGATAGTAACATTATATTCCCGGTCATGTGCTTTGAGCATCTGCTATCCAAGAACCATTTGCTCTTCATCTTTTTTGGTTCTTACAAAAATAATTCAATTTTTTTATCTTTGGTACCCATATTGTAACACCCCGAAAATTTTTAGAATATAATTTAATTATTTTACATGCCACATTTTATTATTTTGAAAGTTGNTTAGCAGTAGGTGTGAGGATGTCTGTTGGTAATGAGTATAGATTTCTGAGGCTACATTGGTGATATGTAACACCTCTAAAATTTTAGAATAAAGTTATTTGTTCTATATGCCATATTTTTATTATTTTGAAAGTTGAAGGACTAAAATGAAATATGTTTTAAATGGGTTAAATTTTTATATTTTGGTAGAGTGACGAAAAGTATATCAATATTGGGCTCATTTTGTAGCTCGGATTAAATAAGGTAGAGTGGGCTCGAGAAAATACTAGTTTGCATGAGTTAATCCCAAGTTATTTCAATTCAAAGAAATGTACTTAATATGTGTTTTATTATTATTATTATTTATTTCGTAATAATGCGCCATTGAGATAATTAACAAGAAAATTATAATATCTTATTTATCATTATCTTAAATTTTGAAAAGATAATAATAATTAAATTATGTTTTCTGTTGCACGTGTATATATACATATTTTTTTTCTTTTAATATTAGTTTTATACAAATTCAAGTGCTATGATTGGTTTACAAAAAATTCATTCTTATCAAGTTAGATAAACAT
>CAIGRQ010023164.1:0-17386 GCA_903798375.1 Fraxinus sp. D2006-0159 | reverse complement strand
ATAGAGAGAAAATAGGTTGGAGGAGTTCTGGGACGTTCTGACCTTTATTAAGAAGTCATGCCACCATAAGTTACCATAAGTGCTTGACATAAATTAGGAAACTAGAATTTTTTTCGCAATTTGGCATGGGCGGGTGCCCAGTAGGTTGGCCGCCCGACCTACACAGTTGGACAGTTTTTAGTATTTTGGTCATATCTTCTTATCTCGATATCCGATTGAAGTGATTCAAGATGTATTAAAAAGAAAACTCAAAGGGCTACAACTTTTATTGTTTAAATATCTTCAAATTTGATCATTTTCCATGTTAGAAACTAGTCTCAATATGAGACTGAAAGCCGATGTAAAACTTTTCAACTTGAAAGTTGATATTTGATAATGTTTTGACTATATTTCATCCAATTGACCTCTAACACTCTAGAATATTCCTCCCAGGGTTAGAAAAAAGTTCATAGTATTTGCTCTTTAGTCCCTAAACTTTCGTTTTCTTCCATTTTGGTCATTTTTCACCTATTTCTTCCAAATTACGCATATCCATAGAATTGCCACCTAAATCAAAATATGAGCATAATGAGTACATTTTGGTACAAAAAAAATATACGAGAGCATAAAATAAGAAGGGAAAAATATGTATTTTGCATTCCTATCACACGTCATCCATGATAATTAAATATTTTCCTTTCTCCAAAAATTTACGAAGTTTATCGGCTAATTTGAGTTCATTCATATTAGCTTTGCTAGGCTTAGTAAATTGTCTAAGAATATCGTGAAGCACTTCATTTCTACTTTATTTTTGAGAAACAAAAACCCAAGTACAATTGTAGAATTCAAACTCAACATCAGGATCAATATAAATCATTTTAGTCGGCATTGTCTTTCCAAGATTTGTCGTGCAAACTATTGATATAACTTGAGTTCCTTAGGTCCTTCAATGAAAATTTTAGTTACTTTTTTGGCCTTTTCTTCAAAGCAAACGTCGAATCCAAAATTAGAAGTCAGCTAGGGCGACTGTTGATGACCAATCGCATAGTCAACTACGTCCATTCAAATTGAAGTCGCGGTGTCTATCCTTCAAATTTCTTCATAGCAACCACCAACGGTGACGATTGTAAATTTTGGCGGATCCACCACACTCGATCGTGTCCCCTCGCCGGGGGTTGGATCCGTGACTGGATAAATGTTGGGTTGGCATACTTAGCCACTTTCTCAATACGAGTAGTAAGTAAAATTATACTCTTCTTCTTGTTTTCAGAAAATGCAATTTTTAAATCATCCCAAGTCTTGTTAGTCCACAAGTCATCCATGACAATTAAATATTTTCCATTCTCCAAATATTTACGAAGTTCATCAGCTAATTCGACTTCATTCATGTCAAATTTGCGAAGCTTAGTAAGTTGTCTTAGAATATCGTGAAGAACTTCCTTTCTACTATATTTTTGAGAAACAAATACCCATGCATGATTGTAGAATTTAAACTCAACATCGGGATCGATATATATAATTTTAACCAGTGTTGTCTTTCCAAGACCTATCATGCCAACTATTGATATAACTTCTAGTTCCTCAGGTCCTTCCGTGAGAAGTTTGGTTACTTTTTCGACCTGATCTTGAAATCCAGTGGCGGATCAAGAATTAGAAGTCTTCTAGGGCAACCATCGAGTATGGATGACCAATAGTAAAGTCAACTACAGATATTTAAATTGAGGTCCTTGTTTTTGCCCTTCAAATTTCTTCACAGCAACCACCGACGACGGCGATTGTGAATTTTGGTGGATCGAACACGCGCGGTCGTGCCACTTTGTTGAGTGTGGATCCGCCACTGGATCAACGTTGGGGTTGGCAGACTTAGCCACTTTTCTCAATACAAGTAATAAGTAAAATTCTACTTTACTTCATTTTTTTTCCCAACGCTGTTGCCAAGCCTTTTTTGTCCACACGTTATCTATTACAATTAAATATTTTCCTTTCTCCAAAGATTTACAAAGTTCATCGGCTAATTCGAGTTCATTCATGTTATCTTTGCTAGGCTTAGTAAATTGTCCAAGAATATTGTGAAGCACTTCATTTCTACTTTATTTTTAAGAAATAAAAACCCTAGTACAATTGTACAATTCAAACTAACATCAAGATCAGTATAATTCATTTTAGCCAGCGTTGTCTTTCCAAGACTTGCCATGCCAACTATTGATATAACTTATAGTTCCTCTGGTCCTTTAGTAAGAAGTTTAGTTACATTTTTGGCCTCATCTTCAAAGCCAGTGGCGAACCCAAAATTAGAAGTTAGCTAGGGTGGCCATCGATGACTAATCTCATAGTCAACTACGTCCATTCAAATTGAAGTCCTAGTGTCCATCCTTCAAATTTCTTCACAGCAACCGCTGACGACGACAATTGTAAATTTTGGTGGATCCAGCCTGCGCGGTCGTGCCCCCTCGTCTGGTGTTGGATCCGCGACTGGATCAATGTTGGGGTTGGCATACTTAGCCACTTTCTCAATACAAGTAGTAAGTAAAATTCTTATTTTCAGGAAACGTAGTTTTTAAATCATCTAAAGCCTTGTTAGTCCACAAGTCATCCATGACGATTATATATTTTCCTTTCTCCAAAAATTTACGAAGTTCATCGGCTAATTTAACGTCATTCATGTCAGATTTGCGAGGCTTAGTAAATTATCTTAGAATATCATGAGGCAATTCCATTCTACTATATTTTAGGGAAACAAATACCCATGCGATTGTAGAATTCAAACTCAACATTGGGATCGGTATATATCATTTTAACCAGTGTTGTTTTTCAAAGTCCTGTCATGCCAACTATTGATATAACTTGTAATTCCTCAGGTCCTTCAGTGAGAAGTTTGGTTACTTTTTCTGCCTTATCTTCAAAGCCAGGGACGAATCCTGAATTAGAAGTTAGCTAGGGTGGCCATCGACCGTCGACGACCAATAGCAAAGTCAACTACGTCCATTCAAATTGAAGTCTTTATTTTTGCCCTTCAAATTTCTTCACAGCAACCACCGACGACGGCGATTGTGAATTTTGGCGAATCCAACACGTGCGATCGCGCCTCTTTATCGGGTGCTGGATCGGCCACTGGATCAATGTTGGGGTTGGCATACTTAACCACTTTTCTCAATACGAGTAGTAAGTAAAATTCTACTCTTCTTCCTGTATTCAGGAAACTCAATTTTTAAATCATCCCAAGTTGTGTTATCCTACACATTATCCATGGTAATTAAATATCCATGACAATTAAATATTTTCCTTTCTCCAAAAATTTACAAAGTTCATCATCTAATTCAAGTTCATTCATGTCAGCTTTGCTAGGCTAGTAAATTTTCTAAGAATATCATGAAGCATTTCCTTTCTATTATATTTTTGAGAAACAAATACCCATGTGTGAATGTAGGATTCAAACTCTACATCGAGTTCGGTATATATAATTTTAACCAGTGTTGTCTTTCCAAGACCTGCCATGCCAACTATTCATACAACGTGTAGTTCCTCAAGTCCTTTAGTGAGAAGTCTGGTTACTTTTTTAGCCTCATATTCAAAGCTAGCGGCGGATAGCGAATTTGAAGTCTGCTAGGTGATCGTCGACCATCGACGACTAATAGCAAAGTCAAGAACACTGATTTACAAGTTAAACGAATATTGAACTGAAATTAAAAACTAATAAGGTTTGTCATCTATCTAATACTATAGAAAAAGTAGTCTAATGTTCTAATATTTAAATTTCACAAGAATAATTGGAAAAAAAATCTCCCAAAAATAAGAAATATGGAAAAAATAGGAGAAATCTACATTCTTGGCTCTTTTCTCGAAATTGGGCTTTGAATCTTCAATTCCTTGTATGATTCACTTTGATTTGGTGTATGGACTTATTCTTTGCCTCCAAAATATGTAGAATATGATGAAATTTAGGTCGAATGGAAGATCCTGAAGTTCTTATTAGTTTTGATATTTAAAGAATGTCAAAAAGATTGCATTAAATTGTTACCAAAACAAAAATAAGGAAAATAGGATTTGTCCCATTTTTACACTAAGGCGTCGCCTAGCTTGTTAGGGGTGTCCCTTTTTTGGTTCTGGCGAAAGCGCGCGCTTTGATCTATTTGATGAGACAGCTTTTAGTATTTTTGTTATAACTTTCTTTCTCGATATCTGATTGAGATAATTCAAAATGTATTTAAAAGATAACTCAAAGGTCTAAAATTCTTTGAGAAATAACAATTTCTCAATTCGAATTTTTTTTTTTGTCAAAAAGGGGACTCAATATGAGACTGAAAATTCATAACATAACTTTTTCGGCTAAAAATTGATGTGTCATAATACTTTTATTATATTTCATCCATTTGACCTCTTTTCTTATCCAATTGACACCTGGAACTCTAGAATCTTTATCGTGAGGTTCGTCATAACTTTAAGTATTTGCACTGTAGTCCTCAAACTTTTGAATATCTTACAATTG
This sequence comes from Fraxinus sp. D2006-0159, assembly GCA_903798375.1. Taxonomy (NCBI): domain Eukaryota; kingdom Viridiplantae; phylum Streptophyta; class Magnoliopsida; order Lamiales; family Oleaceae; genus Fraxinus; species Fraxinus sp. D2006-0159. Next base: position 12,921 of record CAIGRQ010023164.1, on the reverse strand, counting down.
AGTCCACTTTCACAATTTTTCTCCAATTCTTCATCAATTAATAATTTTTACATATTAAACACAATATATAACAAAATAGATGATATTTCATCAAAAGAAATACAAATTGTCATTATTCAAAATCCCAAATTAATGTATAAAATACATTTATCAAACCCCAAATTTGAACATTTGTTTGTCCTCAAACAAAATCATATCCTAACTTGAAACAAATATACAAGCATACAAAAGTTTTGGCTCGATAATCTGGCTTTTTAACTCATAATTAAAATCATAATATTGAATATATAATAGCTTCAAGGTTACATTACTAAGATCCAAATATACTTTTCCTATGCAAAACTTAAGTGTGTGTATGTGTGAAGAATTAAATATAACATCATGAATTCACAAATAGTTTCATTCACAACCCTTAATGGTCAAATTTATCCTTTCATTACTCGTAAGATTCACACACTTATTTTTTCACTCTTTTCAAGTGTGTGATCTAAAGTTGAATCATTATTCTTATCCTCGCCTCTCTAGTTTAGATATATTTCACTAATTGCAAGTCAATTCTTCAACAAACAAGATTTCTTCCATTATTTTGATTGCTTCAATTTTCAAGATTCAACTAAGCTAAATAGTCTTTTATTAAAATTCAATTTTCTTAAACAAGTGTTTAAGGCATAACCAAAGTATATAGTGCGTCTTCTATTTCATGCACATGCTTTTTCTGATTTTCTATTTTTTATTTGCAGCATTCTCTCCATTAAATTTTCTAAATAATCCATGTAGCGAGTTTTGGCCGATGACTAACAAGTGATATGACTTTAGGATAACAAGCTTTAGACATCCTTACAAACTTAATTACTCGAGTCTATAAAGAGAATATTCAAATATATATAATTTTTTTTACGTTGAATAGTGTAATCCCCTCATTAAACACACATTCAAAAAAATCAATCTCTAACTTAAGACTTTAACGTGATTTTATCACATTGATCTTAGACAATCCATACATGATTTTTCACTTACGAAATCCTTGTTCCTATCCATATCTTCCTACAATAGTAAAATAACCCCCAAACTATGCTAAATTGGTCAAATGATTTATAATGAAGTAGTTTGGATTTAGTATCTAAGGTCCATTTTTTCAACTTATCCAAACATGAATCAACTCATTCAATCATAATGTATATCTTAATTCACGTCCGCAAGTAATATCAAATTTCATATAGAAAAGCATCAATAAATCTAAGCATGCAGGCTATTCATAGTTCATAAATCAATAAATGATCTCAAATAGATTCAACATTGTTGGCTAGCCCATCTAATCCACAAAAGTACATAAATAAAACAAGAATTTTTATTTTTTTTTAAATTTTCAAATTTCTCAGTACTTTCGTATTTTTCTCATTATAAAGCACACACAATAACACACAAAAGCAAAAACTCAATATTTTTCCACCCCCAAATTTAAAATAAATATTGTCCTCGATGTGTCTTAAAACATAAACAAGCATATAAAGGGGTGGGGAAGAAAATGAAGAAATACTCCCTGAATTTATTAAGAAGTGGTGAATGCTATGGCACAAGTGCAAGAGCTGGTATGTCATCTTCATCATGTTGTCCCATTGGTTAATGTTAGTTTGAGTGTTTCGCAACATCAAGTTCCTAAAAAATCAAATACTAGAGATCATATAACCAGGAACAATTATAATTTAGCCCAACAACAATAATTTCAAAGGCTTAAAGGGAAACGGGGTATGGATGGTGATATCCAAAATAAAACTAACTAAAATATCCTATATCTAAAAAACATAATAAATAAAAGGTATAGAAGATTGGGTTGCTTTCCAATAAGTGCTTATTTATAATCTTTAGCTTGACTTGTTGTTTTGCTACTCATAGAGGCTTAAAAGGGGAGTTTGTAGCCTCTTCCTTTACTCTCCACGGCTGATAGTTTCCAGATGGATCCTTTCTTCTTTTAGCCAGTCTACTTACGCCCTTTTTACAACGATGACTCGTATAGTCATACTTTTTTTCTATTTCCACCTTTTGAAAATCCTCAAAACTGGTTGCCTGAATAGAGTATCCATGGTGAAGCTCTTCTGCTTGTCTTTTACCCTCAAGAGTATCTCTTTAATTTCAAAATCAGCAGAGCATAACTAGTTGATAGGAATGGCCATCCTGAGATGATTGTCATTTGATATGCTTCTTCTATGTTCTAAATGATGAAATCAGCAACAAAAATAATTTCTTCAACCTTGATGAGCATATCTTGCACTATTCCATAGGGGTGCTTCAATGTTATGTCTGCAAACTGCAGGATTATTGAAGATGCCTTTGGATCTCGAAATCCTAGTTCATGTAAAGAGGAAAATGAATCAAATTAATGCTTGCTCCAAAATTAATTAAAGTGTAAATATTATTTAAACTTTCTATAGAGCTAGGTAAATCGAAACTTCCTGTGTCTTTTAGTTTGGGCAAGAGCCTGTGCTGTATGATTGTGCTGCACTCTACAGTTAAGGCCACTTTTCATGTTTGGGTAGTTTCATCTTTTTCAACATCTCCTTTAGAAACTTAAAATAGTTTGGACTTTGAAGAATTGCATCAATGAAGGATGCAACTTTTTCAGAATTTTCAATATTTTTGTAAACTGCCTTTCCAACTTATTATTTTGCAACCTTTAAGGAAATAGGGATTGGATGTGTTATTTTGCAACCTTTTAAGGAAATAGGGATTGGATGTGTTATTTTGCAACCTTTAAGGAAATAGGGATTGGATGTGTAAGTGAATTGATAGGAATGGTTGCCTTAACCTGTGGACTGTTTAAAAGCTTTTATTGCTCATTTTATATTGATTATTTAGATTGCTCCACTTATTCCTTGCTTGTGGTAGGTACCCGATCACTCCCAGTCTTTTTTCTCTTTGTACTGATCTTTAGTAACTAAACACACTCCTAGTTATAATGGCCTAAACATGTTCCTCTTTTGGTTGCCTTCGCAACCTTTGAGGAAATGGGATGAACGGCGCATAATTTCGATCACATGGATCAAATTTGATTCCTGGCGAATAGTCAATATCCCTCTCTATAGCTGTGACGGCCAATACTTACTCTTGTGGGTTCTTCTTCGTGTCACTGGGCAAGGCACCATGTGATCTACTAGATAATGCAGTCGTAATCTATCCCCCACCTAATGTTTTATATATAGAATAGAGGTTTGCTGATTCTACATTATAGTCTCAGTCTTGGTGATATATTTAATAAGTAGGTCCTCCAAAGATGCCCTATTTTCTTATTGTTAAATTTCTGGTGGATTATCTTTCATTGGATATCCCTGGCCCTGATTGTTTGAACTTGGAAGAGGGGTAGAGGTTGTTCTGTTGCCTCAGGAAAATCTGTGCATAGCTTACTGCTGCAGATTGAACCATGTGAGTGGAAGACAAAGGCATTGCAGTAATATGATCTGCCCTACAACCTACATAGACTGATGTTGGTTGATGTAACATGTTAATAAATTGAGATAGACTGCGAAGTTTTTTTTGTTATTACCTCCATCTGTGCTGCTAGTGCTGTTACCTCATCTATGTTATGCACACTTGCTACTTTCTTTGAGAAGTCTCTCTCAGTTGGCCAATTAGATTGATTTAACAATCCTCTCATAAAGTTCGAATGCATCATCAACCTCCATTGTCATAACCAAGCCATCTGCTGAAGCATCTGCTATGTTACAAAATTCTAGGCATAGTCTATAGTAGAAAAGATGCACCTGCGCATGTTTAGCAATGTCAATGTTTGGACAATTCTAAAACGCGCTCTTAAGCCTCTCACATGCCTCCAGATATGTCTTAAGATCCTTCTATTTGAAAGTATTGACTTTATTCTGAATTTGATGGACTCGAGATGGCGGGAAGAACTTCATTGTAAACTTTGCACCATGTCATTCCAAAATAAAATACTCCTGGGAGGTAATAAGTAAAGCTATGCGTTTAAGCACCCCTTCAAGGTATGAGGGAATAAGCACATTTAAAAGACGTCTAATGACATCCCCTCGTGGTTGATGACTTCACACAACATAAAAAAAGCTTGGACATGTTCATGTGGATTTTCTGTTCTCTTCAACGTTGTCTGAATGTTCTTCCATTCTCGGGGTCTAGTGAAGCTAGATCGATCTCGTTAGAATCTTACATAAGTTGATGACAAACTGAAACAAGCAAAAGAGAAGTAATTTTTCTACTTGTTTCATAATATGACTGTTATATATCCACTTGTATGGCTAGAGCAAACTTGTGAAGCCTGATGTAACTGAAGTTTGTATTATTTGTTTTCTTCACGATCCGAAGAATGTATTTCTTTCAAAAAACACATCAGGGCCTATAACGATACATTTCATTCATTTATTTGGAGTGAATTTAGATAAGACACTCGTATCTTCAAATTAAAGCGTCTACACATTTAGAGCAAATTTATCATTATCTTCCAGCACTTTTACCTCGAGATCGATCAAAAATTTTATAACTATATTTCTATGATACAGATAATGAATTGAGAAATAGAATTGGAATACTTGAAGATACTGATCCCAATGAATCTATCAATGTAAAGTTCATTGAAATTTTAGAAAGTAATGCACATGGTAAACTCTTTCAGAGTTTAAGAGATTTTTCATCGATTGAAGATCTACATATCTATATAGCTAGCAAGGTGTCTATAGACAAACATGTGTACAATGCTCCAATGGTAAATCAAGTGGGCGCTATTTAGGTAGAAATAAATAATGTCAATATACCATTCGAGAAGGACATCATTGTGCATGTACATTCAAAAAGTTGACCTATAATCCAACATTACTTCACTTGTTGAGAAGCTGGATACCATTCAAGAGGCTGGATGGCATCAAGATATAAAGAGGGAAATGGGAAGGAGAAATAATAAGGCTAATGTTGAAAGTCTATCCAACAATTTAGTTCGTCTAACAACTTCTGATTCTGTCAATGATATCATTACAAATTAATGTCCAGGTATTATTTATTTATTTCTAATTCTTTATATTTCATTATAATTATAATGCAACCACTATTACAATTACAAAAATATTAAATTTGTTTTAACTGACACGGTAATCTCAAAAAATGACTCCTCAAAAGGTATCTTGTTGTGAATACTACTGCTACAAGTTACAGGTAAGACCCAATGTCAAATCGGCACTTCTCTTAACTGGACAACTACTACGATAGTATGTTGTTGATATGTACATAAAGATTGTAATAATAAGGCTTTTTTTTTTTTTTTTCTAAAAACACTAATTGCAAATTAGATCAGAGCTATATCAAGGAATTGTCGACGTAGTGAATACAGAATAGGCAATGGGAAATAAATTGGAAAAAGTGTAGTTCTACTATCTTCATTCATTGGAGGACCTAGGGATATGCGTAGTCGTTTTTTAGATACTATGGCATTGGTGCAAAAATTTGATAACAATGACATGCAATGTAGAATTGAATAAAATAAAAAGAGAACTTAAACAAAGACAATGACCTCAACATAGGCCATATTTAACATCAAGAATCTTTAGAGGTAAACTAATGGACTTGAAAGACCACATTTTTAAAAAATAAATATTTGGCAAGGTTGATGTTTATGTATATGTCGTCGAGTTTCAAAAAAGAGGTCTACTCTGATAGCCCAAGAATAACTAACCAAGAGGAAGGTGAATTAGTTTTTAAAACTTTTTCGAAGAATTAATCTAAATTTAAACAAGTAAAGACTAAATAAATTAATTTAAATCATAAGCACAAATATAAAAGAGTAAAAGGGAGAGAGGATGCAAACGATAAAATTGTGGAGGTTCGATCCAAAGCAATGATCTACGTCCTCCGTTACCAAGCTATCCAGCACGAACAAGGCTTTTTCAATATGTTGATTGACTTATAATACAATTCAACCCTTTACAATACTTTCGGTAACTTACAAACAAGAAGCAATGATCCTTATACAATGTTGAGTTTTACGGGACCTCAACATGATCCACTATTGAGTTTTCACGGGATCTCAATATGACCCACACTATTGAACTTTAAGGGACCTCAATCTGACCCATACGGTAACTTACAATAATGAGCATCAATCCTTATATAATGTTGATCTTTACAAAACTTCAATACGACCCACACTTTATCAAATTGATTTTACAATGGAATTCCTTCCTTGAATAATAATACAAACCAGTTAAATACTAAGATAGGCTAACACTTTAATGAATAGTAATAAATGATAGCTCAAGTGTTAGATGAGAAACTTTGATGAATATGATACTCAAAAAATTATATTCAACTAATCAAAATGTTTTAACGAGAAGAAGAAATAAATTACAATGTAGGTTCAAAAAATCTCTCAAGATATATCTCTCTCTTTTTAATGAATAATTGAAATAAATTAAGTGCTAAGAGATAAAAGTGAAATTTTAATGAATATGTTGATTTTACAAGTTTAATTCAATAAATCAGAGTTTTTAATATGAAGAAGTAGAAGAGTATATACAATGTAAGTGTAAAGAATTTCTTCAAAAAAATATCTCTCTTTTAATATTGATATAATAAATTAAGCACAAAGAGAAATGAAAAACTTTGATAAAAAATAATTTAAGAAATTTGATTCAACAATCAAATTTTTTGTTATGAAAAAATAAATGAAATGAATGTAAAGATGTAAGCTCAAAGAAGCTTTTTCACAAGAAAGCTATCTTCTAGTTGTTTATGAATACATAGTGAAGTGGTATTTATAGCAATCATAATGCCCAAAGTTTCTTCCCAACCGCATGACCGACACTGAACTGGATGACTAAACTAACCGTTGTGCGTCAGAAATCAGAACGGATAAAAAAATAACCGTTGGCGAACCGGACATCCTCATGGTCAATCGGACATCCAGTTGACTTTTACTTTGACTTTTTTATTTTTGAAAAATGTGGGCTTTTGAATAAGAAAGTAATATCAAGTTGAGATTTGAAAATAATTTTTTGTACAAGTATTTTTATGAAATAATCTTTTCAAGCATAAAACGATTTTTTGAGTTTTTATCATTCATTACTAAATATCAAAGTATTAGTACATTTATATTAAGAAGTCTAGTGTTTTTTATTGTGTTTAGACTTCTCGCTTGATCTTTCTTTGATGTCGTCCCTCATACTCTTAATCTTGATTTTTCTTGACGTTTGTTTTTTAACTCTCGTTTCGAATGATTTGACTTGAATGTTTTACTTCCACTTTGATCTTCATTTCGAGTCTGATTTATATGTTGTTTTTGACAATGCTTGATTGATTTTAATATTGAAGTATCATCATTCAAAATCAATTGTTAGAAACAATATTAATCTTGTTTGTTAATATCAAAACATTAAGGATGAATCAGTCATAGGTCAACAATTTTCGCCTTTTTTATTACAAATAAGATGATTTACAATGTAAGATTGAACAAATAATATCATATTGATAAAGGAATAGATATTATAAACTTATCATGTAATTCATATTTCCCATATCTTTTACAAATCAATAACCATACATTCAAAGCATATAAATGATTTCCCCTCTTTTCCTTCCTTTGTATATTCGAAGCATATTATATTTTTAAATCAAAGCATGCATAATCATCTTACTTCATTTCTCCTTTTTGGCATAAGCAAAAAGGCATAACATTTAAGATCGAAAGACGACCACGAGAAACAATAAAAGATTTCCCCTTTTTAATGCTTTTCCAATTTATCTTACTCAATTTCTCATTTTAGCATAAACAAAATGATAGCACATATGAGAGGAAGAGTATTTTATATAAGATCAAAACTTTAAATCAAAAATAAAAAATAGTAATATTTTCTCCCTCAATTAAGTACAAGATGCCAAATATATATAAGTTTGAAAAAGAGGATAATCATCACATTTATAGTAAAGTAATAATAAAGCATGAGTGATGAAATGATAAAAGCATAATCATTTGGGTAAAATTTATATAAGTTCCAACCAATTATGCACATAGAATCATATGAGAACATAAAATGAACTCAATTTAAACACCTACTTCAAACTCATCGATAATTTCCAAACCTCTTTGAATGTATGAAAATATATCAAATGTTAGAGGTTTAATGAGAATATCGGCCAATTTATTTTCCTTATTCACAAATTCTAATACAATATCTCACTTTTGGGTGCCTTTAGAATACCTTATATGTCTTAATACCACTAACATATCTAAAATTCGTTTTATGGCACTAAAATGTGATTCTTCAGTATTGGATTGAAATATAGCACATAATCACACACTAAATATAATATCGAGTTTACTTGCGATTAAATAAAGAAGAGATATGATCATACCTCGATATTTTTGTTATATTTATGGGAAGTGCCTTGATCATCTAGTCTGATTGATGAGGTCATTGGAGTGTTCATTGATTTCAACTCTTCCATTTCAAACTTATTAAGCATATTCATGGTGTACTTTGTTTGACTCCATTAGTAAGGAAAAGATTGATCACATTCTTCTTCATCTAGTTGTACATTTGCTTCTTCCTCATGTTGATCTTCAATATCTTTAGGATCATTCTTGTTTTGATTTTATTTGCTCAAAAAGGAATCTCCAAACCTATATCATTATCAATACCTTTATCTTGATCAAGATGATTTGTTTCGTAAAAAATAACATGCATAGATTCTTCAACGACTAGAGTTATCTGATTAAAGACTCTATAAGTTTTGATAGTCGATGAATAACCTAGAAAGATTCCTATGTCAGATTTTGAAATTTTGAAATTTTCTTTTGTTCTTAAAATAAAGCATTTACAACCAAAAATTTTGAAATAGCTGATATTTGAAATTCTATTTGTCCAAAAATCTAAGAGATATTTTAGTTTACTTTCGACTAATTAAAACTCTATTTACAATATAACAATGGTGTTGATGGCTTTGGCCCAAAAATATTTTGTCATGTTATTTTCATCTAACATGATCCTAGTCATTTCTTGCAATGTGCAATTCTTCATTTCTACTACTTCATTAAATTGAAAAGTTCTAGTAGCCAAAAAAATTATAATCATAGCCATAACTTTTTCCAACGTAATATTTTTATGTTCTCCACCATGATTACTCCTAATGGTAGCAATAGTGTATCCCCTTTTATTACAAAAATGTTCAAATGCATTCAAAACTTCAATTTTTTTAAGTTCAAAAATGGGACTCAAGTAAATCTAGAAAAGTCATCAATAACGACGAAAGAATGATATTTACCATTTAAGTTTGTGATTTTCATGTGGAGAAGTTAAAAAGATTTTGTAGTTAAAGAATGTTGATTTAATTTGAAAGAACCATTTACTTATTTTCCATGCATCACAAATCTTGTCTTTCTCACATTTCAAATTTGACAAACTTTCAACAAAACAATTTTTTTTTATAAATTTTGGAAGTAGGTCTATGCTAACATGACCTAATCTTCTATGCCATAACCAAGTATTATATTTTTAATTTGATAAATATTTTTCTCCGCATTAAACTTTAGTGTTTATGACATAATCGTTGTTAATTCAGTTTTCTACAAATATCACCTCCGTTTGATGTAGTATCCCCAATAAGGCACTTAGAAGAATCAAATTTGATATGATAACATTAATCACACAATTGACAAAAGGTTTCGTTGAAAGCTATCTACTAAGAGAACATTTTAATAAAGGGAGATGAATAATTACCAATAATTTCAATGTTAGTGATTTTTCTTTTGGCATTATCTCCAAAAATATCATGACCACCACTCTTTATTTTGAAACTTGACAATAAAGCTTGATATTCGGTCATGTTCTTTGAGCATCCACTATCCAAGATCCATTTACTCTTTAATTTCTCTTTTGGTACCTACAAAATAATTCATTTTTTTCTTTGGTACTCATACAACCTTTGGTCATTGATTGTTAATGTTTGTGGGCTTTGGAATCCACTAGTATTTACTTTCAAAGTTAAACTTCTTCTTTATTGAACAATTAAAATTCACACGTCCATTTTTATTTTAAAAATTACATGTAACATTTGAAATGGGAGAAATGGAGGCTTTAACAATGAAATTTTCAGGAGACTTCTGTTTTAAAAATGATTTGTATCCAATTTCTCTTTTATCATAAACACATTTTTGTTTACCAGGTATTAAATCAAAAAATTTCTTACCTTGAGTAAATTTGTGAACAATTTGAGTCAAAAAAATCTAAAATCTTTTAATGTAAAGAGAAATTCTCCTTAATTAAAGAACAATAGTCGACCTTTCATTTTGAATTTTCAAAAGTTTTTTTTACCTCATTTCCCAATAAAACAATTCTTCTTTTTAAGGATCGAATGATTTAAAACGAGTTTTTCAAGAATTTCATCATAAAAAGTAGATAATTTATCATATGAACAATTTTCATTTGAATTTACCTCATTTTAACCTTGAATCACCTGTTGGCAATTTTCTCTAGAATTTCATCTTCTTCATGATCATCATCGTCACTTTCATCACATGTTGTTTGGAGTTCTTTATTTTTGACGAATATATTCTTTCATTGTCATTTTTTTCTTTCTTTGTGATATGATCCAAGGTGCCATCGAGACGAGGGCAAGTCCGGGAAAGGATCCATTGCTAGTGGAAGAAGGACCGATGACTCGATCGAGGGCAAAGCAGGTCAAAGAAGCGATGGCATTGCTTGTTCAAGCTATGGTTGACGATATGGCAATCGTAACGAAGATTGGAGCAAGTTCCACGTTGGGGTCAGCGTCGAGGTCGGAATTGGGATGGATGAGCTTGATTTAAGCAGATAACCTAGAAGCTAAAACTGTATGGGTGCCCCCGCACCCAACTGAAGCTACATTTTACAGGTTGTATTGGCACCCCCGCGCCCAACTGAAGCCACATATTACAGGGAATATTGGCGCCCCCGCGCCCAATATCCGACGAATTTCTTTATTTTACTAAATTCTATGTTTAGTCAATTTCCTACATTATTTATAGATTATGCACATTTTTTACCTAGTTTCTAGAGTTTGGTATGAATACCAAAAACTTTCATTGTATTGGGACTTTTGATAATTTTGAATTGAGAGGCTATTGCTTTCATTGTTCTTCCATTAAACAACTATCGAACTTATCAAGATCTGAATCTTGTGGCATTCAAACATCGGATTATTGGGTTCTTCATCTTATAATCAATGGGTTCAACACATCTCTATTATCGTTGGGCTTTTTGGTTCATCTTGTTGGGTTCAAATCCAAAACAGGATCTAATTGGCATTCTTGGGTTCCGCATTAATCTAGTAGTAGGTTTCATAGTCTCCGTTGCTACGGGGTTTGCATCAGTTGGTATGAGAGCTTTGGCTCCAATTCTATCAAGTTATATCCTTTATTTTCCTTGTTGAGCCATTTAATTTTGTTTCTTTCTTGTTTTCTTCTTGTTCTTGAGTCTTTCTTCGATTTCCAATTCCTAGATCCATCAATTCCTTATTAGAAGTATAATCTTGTGTTTTTTCAATAAAAAAAGGTTACTATTCATCGCGGTTACTATTCATTCCATAAAAAAATATTAATGTTCACGTACAGTACTGTTCATCCATACAGCAAAAAAATTGAGATTTGTTTGATTGATTTACTACCAACACTCTACAAATTTCAAATCATCAATTGTTCTTGTCATCAAATGTGAGATTTGAGTGATTGATTTACTACCAACATTCTACAAATTTCGAAACATCAATTGTTCTTGTCATCAAATTGGGTTCAAAACTCATATTGGAAACTTTCTCATGTCTTTCCATTGTCATCCAAATTGTTCTTGTCATACCAGAAATTTCTATACTTCTCTTGAGTCACGATCATCTACTCATTTGATTTTTGAAGTCACAAGTTTGATGCTGTGAGTTCATTGTTGTCTTTGGAAGCACTCGGTGAAGGCATTGAGTGGTAAAAGGCAAAGAGTGAGATTATTAGAGGGTAAAAGCCAATTGAGTGACTCCGAATGAAATTGGTGAGGCAGAAATTAAGAGAATGTCAGATATGGAAAGCTCAAATTCAAGTAGGAACGATAAACAGACCAATTTGCGGGATGATAGGATGGATAGGCTTGAGCGGATGGTGATGGATATGGGAACAGGGATGGAACAATTGAATACTTCGGTGGCCAATCTTAGTAGGGAACAACCAGTGGGTATACCTCACGCTAGGAGGATGGGTAGGCGAGTTCCTATGATGGATGAACATGAGGTTGGCAATGAATGGGGAGAAGATGTGTTTGAAGGGGATGAGATGGAATAAAAGAGGCCTAGATAGGATAGGTTTGAACGACGGGGTAGAAACAATTATGGAGGTCAAGCTAATGGTAATTTGGGAAATGTAGAAATGACTATTCCACAGTTTAAAGGTAGGAGTGATCCCGAGGTATATTTAGAATGGGAGAAAAAGGTGGAGCTGGTTTTTGATTGCCAAAACTATTCGGAGTATGAGAAGGTGAAGATTGCGGTGTTGGAGTTCATTGATTACTCTATCACTTGGTGGGATCAAGTGGTTACTTTACGGCGTAAGAATCGGGAGAGACCTATAAATACTTGTAATGAATTGAAGGTGGTGATGAGGAATCGATTTGTACCTAGTCATTACTACAGTGAGCTCCATCAAAAACTATAGAGTTTGTATCAGGGTTCGAAGAATGTAGAAGATTATCATAATGAAAGGCTATTGCTTTCATTGTTCTTCCATTGAACAACTACCGAACTTATCAAGATCTGAATCTTGTGGCATTCAAACATCAGAATATTAGGTTCTTCATCTTGTAATCAAGAGGTTCAATGCATCTCTAATATCGTAAGGTTTTTTTGTTCATCTTGTTGGGTTCAAGTCCAAAATGGGATCTAATTGGCGTTCTTGGGTTC
>CAIGRQ010023156.1:0-22599 GCA_903798375.1 Fraxinus sp. D2006-0159 | reverse complement strand
TGTATTAGGTTACTAATTAGCGTGAATTATAGGTTTTCCTAATTTGTAGATTTTCCTTAAATAGTTTCTTAACCCTTTGTATATATATGTATCGTTTCTCCAATTAATGATAAGTGAAATTCTTTCGTATAACAAGCTTCTTGCCATCTGATCCTATGTTGTTTCTATGTCAAGTCTCAGCTCTGAATGATGAAGCTTATGGAAATTGTAAAATATCTAACTTCCAAAAATTTCCATGTAAAAAATGCACTATCTGATAGCATTATGGTATCATTATTTGACAGAAATTTTTATTTAGGGGCGTGTTCGGTAGAGATTAAAATCGGATTAAAATTGAAAAACTAGCTTTATTGTTGACTTTTATTAGACAAGGAGGACCAAATAAAAGATATTTTCAATTTTAATTGGATTTTAAGCACGACCGAACACGTCCTAGAGCTCTAGTAATTGTGGGAGGTGTGAACTATAAGTCTATATTAGTATTTTGCACGAGTTTTGTTTTCATGAAATAACAGTAGGTTATAGTGTAACTTGTGTTCAATGGAAACCTCCCTGCCCCCACCCCATCCCCAAAGAAACAAGGGGGGAATAATTAACAATACCAAATATAACAATATAGCTGTTTTCTTGTTGATTATAATAAAAACAGGGTTTCAATGCTATACTAACTGAACCGGTCGACACTCCTGGAAGAAGAGGTGGAGATCAGATTAAAGAAATGGAACTTAAATTGCACCCTGAGCTGAAAGGACCTCTGAAGATGCTTTGTAATGATCCAAATACAACGATTGTTGTCCTCAGTGGAAGCGAGAGAAGTGTCTTAGATGATGTAAAATTCTTTTTTTTCTCCTTCTGCATCATCTATTGCTTCCATGTTCCTTCCTGAAATGATTTATTATGCAGAACTTTGGTGAGTTTGACATGTGGTTGGCAGCTGAGAATGGGATGTTTTTGCGTTCTACTAAGGGTGAATGGATGACAACGATGCCAGAGCATTTAAATATGGATTGGGTTGACAGTGTGAAGGTGAATGTGACTTCAACCAATTGAACTACATCTTCTCAAAGCTCAAGTTGTTAAATAGGAGAAATTTATATTTATTTAAATTTATTCTTCAACACATCCCCCACGTGCACACCGAATTCATTTTTATCATCAAGCATTTGACGTGTTCAAATTTTACAAATGGGTCACATGAATCACCTCATCTAAAAGCTTAAGTTATTAGAGATGAGACATTTTATTGTTTATATTTAATCTTTGACACTGATTATGTCCTCTTCCAACATAAATATTTATTGGTATTTTTTGTAACAATTCAGCATGTTTTTGAGTATTTCACTGCAAGAACCCCGAGATCACATTTTGAAAGTCGTGAAACTTCACTTGTATGGAGCTACAAGTATGCAGGTAATTAAGTTCAGTGATGTCCTTGGCTCTTTGATTTTCTCACAACGCACCTTGTCTAACTCTCTGTTTTCCATTTTCTTTTCTTTCAATATAATTTCAGATATTGAATTTGGAAGGTTGCAAGCTAGAGACATGCTGCAGCATCTCTGGACTGGTCCAATTGGTAACTCATCTGTAGATGTTGTCCAAGGAAGCCGCTCAGTTGAGATGCGAGCAGTTGGTGTGACAAAGGTATCCACATATTTTTAATACTTGAAATGTTTGATTATCTATAAAATGTGGCCCATGCCAAAAATATCACAATTACCTCCTCGTCATGGGCCATAACACTGAAAACTACAACCGAAACCCTTTCACTGGGCATTAACTTGGAACTCTGACACTCTGTTCTTAAGAACACTTGCCATTCTTTGACCCTTTCTATACAACCTAATAACAGACCGCTAATGCTTTCCATTCAATGAGCATGGTTCTACTGTCAATCTGTGACCCCTGAAGCTCTTGGGGTGATCGTGATCTCGTGGGGTGGGAACTTTGTTGGCAGAAGTAATACTTCAATCATATAATAATTTTATATTTCTGATCATTTTCCTCTTTCTGTCTACAGGGTGCTGCTATTGAACGTATACTGGGAGAGATAGTTCATAATAAAGCCATTTGTACACCAATAGATTATGTCCTGTGCTTGGGGCATTTCTTAGGGAAGGTATATTTTCTTACTTTTCTAAATGAAGATTTTAATGGTAAATATCACAGTTGCTTTAAATTTCGTATTTGAAGCTTAACGTCCTCTTTACCAAGTCATTTTCTATCTCATGATTCTTTTATTTGTATTTCTTTATCATACAATTTTTTATTAACTCGTCCGCATCATAGTGGCAAGATTGGGAAGTAGGGGTCAGGATTTAAATCCCATTGCAAACTCTTGTATCCTATGATCTGCATAAGGATGTCCACCCTCCCTTCCTCCCTCCATCAAAGAGATGAAAAATAATTGTCTGCAATTTTATTTCTAAAGCATTTGTGTGAAATTCGACCGTACTTGCTTGTTCGTGTAAATTTAATGGTCCTTGCCTTTGTTTAAATGCATTGTTTACTCTTACAATCCGATGGTATTCTTAGTAATTATCCTGTGTGAAAGTCATGTCTCATTAATTGTATTGGTACACAATAAGGAAGCAAATCTAATTTTAATTCATGTTCCTCTAATTATACTTCTTTGTATCAGGATGAGGATGTTTACACATTTTTTGAGCCTGAGCTTTCTTTTGAAACTATGGGTATACTAAGAACAAAAGCGTCTGATCCAACGAAGCTCGCTCACGAGAAAAGGCAGACTTCAAAGCTTCCGTCTGGTAGAAGCAACTTCAAGTCTCAGGTTAAGAGTCAGCAATGTGGGCCAAACCCGGTCAAGAAATCATTTAACGGTGCCTCTGGGAACGGCCGGAGGTCATCATCAGAAAATATCTCGTGGAATGTGCTTGATTTAAAAAAGGAGAACTATTTTTCTTGTGCCGTTGGCCGCACTCGCACGAATGCTCGGTACCTACTCAATACATCAGATGATGTTGTGGTGTTTCTCAAGGAGATGGCTGAAGCTTCCTTTTAGAACTAGTAAATCATCGAATTGCGTTCATAATGTTTCTAGTTTCAGATTTCGACAATAAGTGCATGTTTGATGTGGAGTATCAAATTGTGCTGAATTCTGTACTAGACTATATATTACCTTTTTCTTTTTTAAATTGACGTTGATAGTTTAATCTAATGCTTGGTTTCTTTGAGCTAATTTCCTTCAACTCGCAAGCATAAATGTACCTGATTAATCAATGGCACGACATAATCTGCGTACAAAAGAGTATAAAAAAAAAATAATAACAAAAAAATAATAAAATCATTTAATAGATTCTCAATGTCAACAACTCAGCAAACTGCCTGAGTACAACTTACAACTGTGGATCAACATGAATGTAGTTTGCTCCTAGAGAGAGCAGTATTTGGCAAACTACAACGTTATTCGAAGAAAAAGGAAATTGAAATGTCTAGAAGAACCATTCTAATCACTATCCAGACTGTATAGAGATAAATAAAGAACAATTCAAAAATGAGCCGAAGATGAAATCTGATAATGATTAAATAACTGGTATCTCATCCCCCAGCACGATATGCTGAAATGGCCAGCGAGTTGTTGGTCCAAAATACTTAGGCNTATCCAGACTGTATAGAGATAAATAAAGAACAATTCAAAAATGAGCCGAAGATGAAATCTGATAATGATTAAATAACTGGTATCTCATCCCCTAGCACGATATGCTGAAATGGCCCGCGAGTTGTTGGTCCAAAATACTTAGGCCGCAGGGGTTTTCCTGTTGGGTTCAAAGACATACTTGATCAATGATTCCTTATTTGGTAGCAATTCTGGAAACTCATTCTTCAACTTGGAGGCATCCATTTCGTTGTTACTTCTAGCAGCAACTATCACCTTAGCTTGCTCTTCAATTGTGAAGTTTGACCATTTGAAACCTGGATCAATATATTTCTTGTACATCTCCAAGATCTCATTGTGGCTGACAACACCTGGGTTGGTGAAGTTCCATATGCCCCTTAGGTTCCGTTTTGCCATCTCAATTGAAATCGGAAGAAGCTCATCTAAGATGGTCATACTGTTGGGAATATTAACTACCTTATCATATCGAGAAATCTTGGTAATGAAATTGCGTGGGTTGCTCAAGTCTGATGAAATAGGCATTCTAACTCTGAGCGTGCAGACATTGTCATATTCTTTCAAGAGCTCTTCCACCTGATTGACAGGACCACTTGAACATATTAATAACCATATATATGCATATAATGATATGATTCAGACCTATCGTGTAAGTCGTAACTATTTTAAAGGAAAAAAATTAATGGAAAGGCAAGGGACTGGAATTACCATGGCCTTGGTCTTTGAATAGAATGAACCAGCGAAATTAGGTTTGTCTTCCTCTTTAAATCCAATGCCAGATCCTTCAGGGTGTGCAGCATCATATTCAAATATACATCCAGTGGCAAAGTTCATCATCAGGAGACCGTGCTCTCGGCATACATCTGCTAAGTTGAGTGTACCAGCAACATTGGTACGAATGGTTTCAGGTTTGTGAGATTCACACCAGTCAACATTGGGTCTACCAGTCACTCCAGCAGCATTAAAAACATGTGTAGGCTTAACAGTGAGGATGTCTGCCAAAAGCTTTGAGCGATCCTCAAGGCGTCCCTTTCCATACTCGTAAGGGATACCCTGTTTCTCACACAATTTTCCAAGTAAACCACCAATCCATCCAGTCTTGCCATAGATCAAAAACTTGTAAGGAGGTGAATTGTTACTTTTGGAAACAGGATTAGACTTGTCTGTGAATTCTGACTCTCCAGAATCATATTTCTCCACATCATCAAAATGCGTTTCAATTCCACAAGGCATCATCAGCATCCGAGGGTGAGGAAGTAGTGCTCCAGATACATCACCCCACCAATCAGGGTTGTTGATATACCATTCCATGGTCATTTTCAACCCCTCTTCCCACGAGGTTCTCTCAAACCAGCCTAAATTCTTCAGTTTCTGATCATCTAGGAAGTACCTTTGGTCATTAAATGGTCTGTTCTCGACAAACTGAATGCTTTTGTCTGGATCCATGTTGAAAAGATTACATATATCTTTGGCAACGTCAATCACTCTCCTCTCTTTCTTAGTTCCAATGTTGTAAACATGACCAACTTCACCCCTGTGAAGAATGACTTCAAATGCCTCGGCAACATCCTCACAATAGAGATAACTTCGCACATTACAACCATCCCCGTGAATGGGAAGAGGTTTTCCTCTCATGGCTAAAAGGATGAACTTTGGGATTAACTTCTCAGGAAACTGATTGGGACCATAAACATTGTTTCCTCGGGTGGTTATCACAGGCAATCCGTAAGATCTACCATAAGCCATAACAAGCATTTCAGCTCCAGCTTTTGTGGCCGAATATGGGTTTGTTGGCAGGAGTTGTGAGGCTTCGTGATTTCCAACAACAGCATCCTCATCGGTCTCTCCATAAACCTCATCTGTGCTTACATGGATAAACCTTTTGATCTGGCCAGTAACTTTACAGGCCTCCAATAGCACATGAGTGCCATAAATGTTATTCTTAGTGAACTCAAAACTGTTGCCAAAAGAATTATCGACATGGGTCTGGGCCGCAAAGTGCATTATAGTGTCAATGTTCTCAGTAATGAGAAGATAGTTAACAAGATCGGCACTTGCAATATCCCCCTTGACAAACTTAAATTTTGGGGAAGATTTGGAGGGGGTGAGGTTTTTAAGGTTCGAGCAGTAATCAAGTTTGTCTAGGACGACAATCTTGTAATCGGGGTAGTTTCGAATGAGCCTATTTGCAACATGACATGCAATGAATCCAGCAGCCCCTGTAATGAGGATATTCTTCGGAGTGTATGCTGCCATTATAACTCAATATCTGCAACCAAAAGAACGCAATATCCAATTCAGATACGCAGAGGAAGTGAATATAGTCCTGGAGGTATTTCAAGGTTTGTTTTATTGGCTATTTGAAAAGTAACAACAGAACATGCTAAATCCTTTAACCAAAATATAGGAAAAGATATAGGATTAGGTACAGCGGTCCATCGATCTAAATCAGCAACTAAAGAAACTGCATTAACAGCACTGACATTCAAAATTTCAATACAAATCCACTCAATGCTGTTAGTTCCAGCAAGATATGCACAAAAACAAGCTTTTCCAATGCTGATCAGAAATTCATTAATTTCAAGAATTCATTACTTGCTTATACAACACCATGGAGAAAATTTATAGATATGCGTACGTATGATGCAATGATCTGGATCAAATGAAGTGACGCCGACTAGATTCCATATGTTATAATGACAATTCAACACATAGTATCAACAGATCTAGCATAACTACAAAAAACACAGATTATAAATGCAAATATTATACTACCAACTAAGCATAAATCCAAAAGGGATTTGAAGGGACAAAAAAAAAGTTGCGTAAATATAAGAAAGACCCAGATCTTAAATTTACAATCAATACTGAAATGAAGCATGAAACCAAAAGGGACTTTCAAACATAACTTACATAAATGTAAGAAAACCCCAGATCATTAATGCTAAAACTAAGCATAAAACAATACGGATTTGAAAAACAACTTACATTTGATTTCCAGATCAAGATCCACTTATCCACCACTCTAATTAAACAGTAAGAGAAAAAGAAGTCTGAAACAAGTCCCTTCCAGATAAAGACGGATGAAATTTAGATATAGAGAAATGGTTGAAACCAGAGGTTGAAAGAAGGGAGAATTGGAGGTGACACGATGGCTAGAAGCGCGGAGAGTCGAGCAATCTCTTCCCCCTATATATACATGCACTCCCCTGTATATGAGATTACAGAACAGATTAATTATTCAAATGTCGGTCTAATCTAAAATAGATTTTTTTTTTTTAAAAATAAAAATAAAATATATATATATATATATAATCTAGAAATAAATTATCCAATTAATCTTAAATGAGAACAAATTATGCAACTAATATAGGAAAAAATTAATGAATTGTTAATCTCATATAGATATAAAATGAATAATTACTTAGTCGTTGTGGGTTAATTTGAACAATTGTGCTAAGTGTGCACCATCGGTGAAACAACCCTCTCACAAGGGTGGGGTCGTGAGTATGAGAGGGTGGGGTCGTGAGTATTTTATAATCGCGGGACCCCACCTCCCATGTGAGAGGACTGTCATGCTGAGTGTATATCTAGATGTACTCTTAGCATAAATCTAATTTGAATCATCGGTACAACTGTGATTCTTATCTAATATAGAATACAAATTATAATATATAATGGCCAATTAATCTAAAATAAGAAACAAAATAAATAATTAATATAATCTAGAATATGAAATATATTCAAGCCTAGTCAATATTATGCAAGTTGTCTAGAGAAAGTGTACACTCGACATAAATCTAATTTGAATATTCGGTGCAATTGTCATTCTTATTTAACATGAATCATGCTACATGTACAACATTGATTGACAACATCCTATTTGATATCATCATATTCATCTATTTTTAAAAATCATTTTCTACATCACTTGTTAGGATTTTGACAACACAGTTATCAACCATTGTTATACACTTATCTTTATTCTATCTAAAATAAAAAAAGAAAGAAAGAAAGAAGTGATCCATCAATTATTAGTATAATTGATTTGATGCCTCGAATCAAGTGGACCGTGATTGAACATGTAATTGTTGGATAAATTAGCTTGTATAATTATATTCCGTTAATAAAAATACATACTTGCAAATACTAGAGTGATAACTTATCGAAATCATGGTACGTTCGTAATAATGATCAAATCATGACTTACTCAAACATTAAAAAAAAAAAAATGCAAAATCGAAGGAAATAAAATGAAGCGAAATATACGAATGCAAATTTTGTATGACCAACCAATGCTTGACTGTACTTTTCTAGAACGGAAGCTATCGAATACTAAATATCAAACACAAAACTCAAAAATAATATAGAAATTTTTTTGACAGAATTATGATGTTGTGATCAACAATGTTGTGATCAACGATGTTGTGATCATCGTTACGTTCTTTCTCTTTCGCCGCTATACCAGTTTTTTGGGCTCGACCAGGTAGTTCGAGCACTAAGCTCAAGTTTAGGAGTCTGAATCGTGCAATGGATATCATCACGGTCGAAACTCTCTACTATGCCAATATTTGGAAATCACAAAAAATTTTAAACTGATAAGACAGAGAAAATACAAACATATACTATGTAGAGCGTATAATGATCGAAAAAGATGGATAATAGTCTTTGAATTTTTATTTAAAAGAATGTAATTTTCACTATCAACCTCTACTATAAGCCTAATTCGATGCACCAAAAGTAGACTTAGTGATGCACGTGCTCATTGGGATCTGCTGCCGGAGAAGGATTGCCTCCGGGTGGAAGCTCCCTGTTGCTGCGGCGGGGGAAACCTTCTGTCATATCGAAGAAGCCATGAATCAAATCACTACCGAAAGAAAAGGGAAAATTTGGGGAAGACATCGAATAAATATGCTCTTGAAGGTTAAGAAAGTGGAATCAACATGTAAAATTTGAGGCACATATTATTTGAACCTGACCTTGAGTCGTCACACCGAAGTTTGTTACTCTGGCTTGGCCGAATAAACATCCCGAGTTTATCGTTAACATACTGAAGGTTATAATGAGAGCATAGAGAACAGCATGCTTGAAGAGAGTAAGCCTCATCCTTGTGGAATGTGCTCTTGCAATGAGGTTTTATATGCAATGAAGAGGTCAAAGTTTCTCCCTCACAACTCACAAAGACAAACTCATTGAAAAAGTCCATGTACATTATCTTATTTATAAGGTAGATAATGTAAGAAGAAATTTGTGCCGACCAAAAATGATGAACCTGACCAATCTGAGGTCGATAAATAAAAATAAAAAATAAAAAATCATGCATTTTTCAATCTACAAGTGTGTATAATTATAATTTTTGTTGCGTCTCATCCTACGATACAGATCACGTGACAATCAGCTAGGAAAGACGCAGAATGTCATGCAAGGTCCACCGATTTCAAGCTTGTTTTCTGTCTTCAAAATCGACATCCATATTTTCATCCATTGCGTTTCTTTCATACCCAAAGTATCTTCTTCACTGATTTACTTGAGTGTCGAAGTGCTGCGACTATCACACCTTTGTCGGAGCTACGGTCACAAGCAATCTTACGTGATTATCCAAGTGTACACGTAAGTTGTAACATACGTGTGAATAAAAGAGGAGTTGAGATTTGTCAACCATGTCTCCCGCTAGATTTCGAGATCAACAATCTCGATAGCTAATAAATAGTGTGTTTTGTTCCAATATGGATAATTATGATTCGATAGGAAATAAATAATATTTCCCGTTTCGATTTGCTTCCTAGTTAGAGGAAACAAGATATAGAGTGCTTTTCTTTCTGATTTTTAATTGTAATCCAAATTTGAATTGTAAGAGAAAATAATAACAATGTCAACGTACGTTTTAATAATTCAAATTGAATGCTGTTTGGCTGTGTGGATGAGATTTTTTCTTCTTGACCATCCTCCAACAACTCACCAATATCGTGTTGAAAAAATGCTTGAAAATTGCGTTCAAACCTCAAATCCCACTTTTAATTTTCAACTAAAATCCCTAAAAGCACTTCTCATTTTCATTAAACCAGCTCTAATCCTACTATTACATACTTTTCAAGTTCTCCTTCCACGTTATTAATCAAATCCAAATACCTAAACAAACCCAGTATGATTGTAAATTCATGTACTGCATATATATATACACCACAGTTTTCTCGGCCTGACACAAAAGCCATCTGTAGGCCCGATTGGCAAGCTTCTACTTCTTGTAGAAGAGTTTCTTGAAAAAGCTATCTTACGTCAGTCTGGTAGCTAGATAAAGCACTTTGAGAAAGTTTTTCAAACATGTTTAAAAGCAATTTCTTAATCCCGGAATTAGTTTTTGACTTTTCTAAAGCCATGACAAAAGAATAAACTTGCTCGTAAGACTAGCAAAATGTTGTTGATTCTCACTCGAGCTGAAAAAAGCAATTAAAAACTCGCAGTAGAAGATAATTAATCGCGATGTTTACATAGTTTTACAAAAATACAGGGCAAACCAGGGGTCCAAGAGGAAGAAATAAACAACCAAGAACAAATAGGCAATCATAGCAAGTCTCTCAGTGTGGTTCTCACATATGCAGCCTTTTCCTCCTGAATTCCCCGATAGAGAATGTGTTAGTCAATTGATTTTTGCGATAAGAAAGATATCAAATTAAGCATTAGTCGAACGTACCAAACACGTCATAATTACGTTACCTGTTTGTCAATATTTCCTTCTTCACACTGATCAAGTGGCCTCCCTCTTTCATCATACAGTATAAGGCCACTAAATCTTGGCAGCTCACACTTTTCGCCCATGAGTATTGGCCTTTGCCACACAGGTGAAGTTGAATTATGACTCTGCCACCCGAAATCCCTTGCACAACTTCCTCTTACAAGCAATGGTGTAGGCCTCTCTCTTTCACTCCCTCTGAACTGCACATCCCACTTGCTCGTCCCACTCCACCGCACCGAGCTCATCAACGCTCTCTTCACCGAGCCCCACCCCTGCCGTGGCGGCTCAGCCCATGTTGTGGTGGTGGTTGATGCCTCAGTGTATGGTTCTTGATACACTGCTCCTTTCCTCCGACACCTCTTCATAGCAGCAGCTGTGCAAAGACAGATCACTAGAAAACCAGTGCAAGCAAAAAATGCAACAGCCTTTTGTGTTGATACCTTGAATTTGTCTTCTATACTCCATAAAGCTTCCATGAATTCTGAAAATCTGTAACAATAGTGAAAAGGTGGTGTGTGGGAATTACGGGAAAATGTGAAGAAAATTGTCTGAACTTAGCATGCATGAATAAATTTCGTTTTGAGGATATAACCGACAGTTGGGTTTGGATTCTCGTGTTCTTGTTGTGGGACATGCAATAATTTCACTATTATTAGCCGTTGGCAATTACTCACCGTTAGAAGCTAATGAAAATCTTCACGAGATGTGCAAGAATGGAATAAACAGTTATTGATTAGCACACAGCTGATTGTGTGTGTGGATTGTGATTTTATATAAATCATTGGGCGAATTGTGACTCCATTTCCAAGCAAGAATTTTCATTTCCCTTTGGTTGAAGATACAAGTAAGGATCGT
This sequence comes from Fraxinus sp. D2006-0159, assembly GCA_903798375.1. Taxonomy (NCBI): domain Eukaryota; kingdom Viridiplantae; phylum Streptophyta; class Magnoliopsida; order Lamiales; family Oleaceae; genus Fraxinus; species Fraxinus sp. D2006-0159. Next base: position 11,380 of record CAIGRQ010023156.1, on the reverse strand, counting down.
TCTCTTGTTTATTTTGTTTGTTTAGCGAACACGGTATTGTTTTCAATCTTTTCGTGATATTGACAATTACTTTCGCATCCTCCTTTTGACCTCGTCAAGCGAAAATTAGACAGGTGACAATTTTGTTCCCACTTCAACTTTTACAGTAAAGATGTCTTTTTAGATGATTTTCATCTCAAACATACATTAAATTGAGGGGAAAAGATATTCTTCACGTTCAAATAAACAAAAAAATGGAAAAAGAAAAAACCACAAAAATATATAAACAAAAACTAAAAAAGAATAGGAAAAATATAAAATAAAAATAAACAACCCTCTAACCATCCTTTCTTGAATTTGCCACCACTTTAGGGAGATTGTCGACTTTGTCATAAACTTAATTTTGCAAATATCGAATGGCATTCAAGTTTAATGATGTATTCACCCCACAGCTTTTATGTACATTAGAATTGACAAATTGCTTAATTGGTTCATGATAAATATGAAAGGAGCAATCATCTATGAACAACAAATACTTATTTATATAAATTAATAATACAATGATTGTAAATTTACAGGGACCAATACTTCCTCATAAACTAAATAAAAAAACTCTCTTCTCACTATATCTCTCTCCTAACCAAACTAGACATACTGTGGGACACTGAATCTCTAGGTGATTAATGCACAAGATCTTCCTCACACCATCCACAATTCATAAACACTGTTCATCTTTGGTGCCCCTTGGTCATCCAAGTCGAAAGCTCCCTTGTCAAGATATCATTTCAGGTGATCTCCCCTACTAAGTTGGTACAAACTGAACAGCAACTTCTCTGTGAGCAGCAGCCCCGGCTGCACTGAACTGAGATTGAGCTTGAAGCATTTTCACGTTTAAAGCAAGTTGACTGTTCAATAGGCCTGCCTTTGAGTGCGTCAGGTAGTACGTGCTACTATTTAAGTCGACATTCATTCCTGGAGTTAATTTGGGAGGTAAAAGCTGATGAGGTTGCACTCTGTGCTCGATGGGAATATTCATGCCATTTGTTGATTTAACCAGCATGGATTGCTGAGATTCTTGTTTGCCTAGTGATGACTCCGTCTCAGTTTCAGTACGATACTTCTCTTGATTCTTTGCCAAGTTAGTTGTAGAAAAGTGTGGAAAGACTGGTCTTGGAAGAGCAGCATTCTGAACATGTACTCTCCCATTGTAGGCCTCCTTGATGTGATTGACATTCTCATATGGTAGAACTGGCCCTACCACTCTTCCCAGCTTGGCTGCACAAAAAATGGATGTGTTACTGAAAACGGAAAAACAACATATTTCAATTCGAGTAAGATTCATGTTGCATAAACCAATTCATAGGCTGTTGTTTATAGCATAAATATTTATATGATCCTCCTGTCCTCGAATAACATCCTGTCCCCTCCCTCTCCTCTCTCACTGAACCTATGTGACCTCCTCACTGAACATAACCTTACAAATTTTTTCCAACTATCCAAAAAGATAAATAGAAGAAAGTGCAGATGTTTGTTGGCCTTGTTCCACATGCTCAATTGCAATACCGCAGATAAATACGTCTAGCTTCCATCGGTGATCAAAGACAATGCATGGGATTATAGTACCTTCTTAATCTCATATTACATGGTGGACTAGTAACGAGATCAGAAAAGGAGATTTTGCAAAAAATGTTTAATACCATTGGGCATATGTGGTGGTGGCTGTGAAACCTTTGAAAGATTTCCAGAAATGACCTCCGAAATAACTCCAGTGGCCATTTCTTTTGTATTTTGATGATTATCAAATATAGACACATTCTGTTGTGTCTTAGGAGGTATAGTACTCGAGCTAACAGTAGACCTGCATCAAGTAAAATTGACACAATATTATTCTATATACATGAAAACAGAAGATATTTTAAGAGGCTAGTTAAAGAAGTCAGGAAAACAGGGAAGCAGACTGCCAAGTTGTCTTGATTTTCTAAATCCTTGTGTAAGGAATTTCGGAAAAATAGATCAATAACAATTAAGTGGCTCAAGCACTAACTTGTAAAGGAGAAACCAATCCAATTTGCAATAAGCTTTTATAGAAAATGCGTTCATGTTATTTTCCACTAGGAGTTCCCAACCTTAAGTGTGGCACCCATGTCCTCAACTACCAGTTGTTGTATCCATTACCCACGACCTTCTAAATATGTGGTACCCATGTCCCAGCTTTAAACGGCCAAGCAACACTCATGTAATGTCAGGATGAGTTGAAGCAAGGGGACATGTTTTCATAAACATTAAGGAATTGCATCCTATTTGGATTTCTAAATGAAAGTTGAAGTCACTGTTTGATTTGTTTTGGAATAAAGGAAATCTGTTTGGACGATTTTACCTACTCAGTCCGACACCACGTAAGTGTCCCATGGTCATTTAATGTTCAAATATACACTTTCCGTTAGCTGGGTACATGGGCGCCACTGGTTTAAGATGTTGGGGCTATGACTTCAAGAAATGGTAGGATAAAGACATGGGCGTCCAACTTAAGAAAGGTTGGGGACCCCTGGTAGAATTCACCTTTATTTTTTAAACTTCAATAAAAAGTGAAGAGCATTAGTTGTTTCCTCACCTCATACTGCATTCACATATCCGTAAATTTATCTAATTTCAGCCAGACAAAGTTCTTTCCTCATTTAAAAAACAAATAGCGAAAAGGAAAATCCATATCCACACTTTGACAACATTATTTATTTTATGAGGACGAGATGTATAACAGAAACAACATATTAAATAAATTAAATGAATGAACCAACCTCGGAAGCGAGGCATGCTTTCTCTGAGGAGGAATCACGGGTCCACTTTTTCCATCATTTTCCTCAAGATAGGCAAATTGTTGCCTGAAATGACCGATGGCACTGCATAGCGCAAAATCCATTATTCTATGAGAGTCATGTAATGTAAGGTTAAAAGTTCTAATTAAATAGGTAAGCTCAAAATGGAAGTGTTCAAAACCTAGGATATAGAAAATTCATGCCGTTAATTCCTGCCATATAGTCCTTCAGTAGTTGGGGATGGTATTCTAATATTTCCCGAAATATCAATTCCCTGATGTCTTCCTTTGTCACTCTTCGCCGTTCAAACTCAAACTCCAACTTTGAGATTGGCTGACAGGAAGGTTCCCTTTCAATTTTAGCCAGTCCCTTGAAGTAAGGATCCGCCAATGCCTAATATACAAATACACCAAATAAATACAAGAGAAAAATATAACTGAAAAGCTCAATCTAGTAATGCATATCTAAACATATGCAGCTTGTAAAATGCCATTATATTTTTAAGGTACAATGTACCTCTTCTGCAGTTGGTCGATCCTTTGGGTCAAATGCTAACAGCCTTTTCAATAAATTAAGTGACGCAGAATCTGCTTTGGGAAATTTCTCAGCAAAAGGCATTGGGTGCTTCTTCCGCATTCCTGCTAAATATTTTCTTGCCTTCTCGTTGCGTACCTGCATCCATGACATAATATGACAGTTACAAAAATATGTTGGACAATATCCTTTCATAACTAGTAAGCAAGAAAATACAAAGTATAGAGGGTGATGTGCTGTACGCAAGAAATTGTATCTGCCGATGGCGTCCCCAGAAGATCAGTAATCAAATCCAACTGATGCACTATGCTTTTGCCCGGAAACAATGGCTTCCCGGTCAAGACCTCCACAAAAATGCAGCCAATGCTCCAAATATCAATAGCAGGGGTATACTGCAAGCAACATATTAGCACTAGTGAGAAAGATTCACAATAACCAAAAGAAATGACAGCAATAAACTCCCTCCCCCGGCGGAATGTTGCAATCTGACACAGTTACCTCAAAGAACAGAAATATCAACTTCCAAGAGAGTTCAATACTCCTCCCTGAACAACAATTGTTTTAATCTACAATTACTACTCACATAAGGCACTCTGAACACATACATCGTGTATTTAAATAAACAAGTCAACGCCATCAGCATATTTAAGTGGAGATATGTTATTGACCCATATCGTGCACATATAGTTGCAAAACTAACATAGGCAACAAATGAAGTCAAAGTTGTTATGATCCATAAAATAATATGTGACCATGCTCCCGGCACATTTCAGATCTACATCAAGAAAGGGAAAAACCAATGCACTGTTTACATGATAGTTACCTTGGAGGAGAAAGATCCACACAGCTCAGGAGCCCTATACCATCTCGTAGCAACATAATCCTGTAATTTTGTGACAGAAAAGTCAAAAAAAGGACAGGAATCCAGACACCTTTAGAAATGAGAACAATACCCAAACTTACATCCCCTGGCAACGGGATGAAGTACCAAACCATAATTAATATGAGAACGTGTTTAAAGAATAACATACCGTCCAAAAAATAGCTGCTGGGGCATCATTGAAGGCCACTCTTGCTAATCCAAAATCACATATTTTAAGTTTGCAGTTTGCATTTGCCAATATATTCTTTGGTTTAAGATCTCGATGGTACACATTAGCTGAAACCAAAGATGTTTAAATAAGAAATAAAAACCATATAATAGCCACACTTAAACTAAAGCGTTCCATGATCAACACGAGAATTAAAGAAATGGAAATGTCAGAATGGTACACACGACGCTGAAAAAACAAAACTAAAAAAATGAAGATAGGCGAAGCATATTCATCCATGAACCACCAGACTGCAATTCAATCTCCCATGTTATGCATATCTGTTCAAGCCAATGCAGCCAAAAAAAGGATGCCGAAAGTTACCAGTATGCATATATTTCAGTGCTCGCAGCATCTGATAGAGAAAAAACCGGTGGTGCTCATGCGTTAAGTCATCATTAGCTTTGATGACTTGATGAAGGTCGGACTCCATAAGCTCGAATACAACATAAATGTCTCTGAAATCACGCCTGGAGGATGGCAGCATGATCCGCTTAATTTCAACGATATCAGGATGACGCAAAAGCCGAAGCAACTTAATCTCACGCAAAATCCGGATAGCGTCAGAGCTATGCTCAAAAATGTCCTTTATCTTCTTTATTGCAACTTTTTCCCCAGTCTGCGTGTCAATGGCTGAACAAACAACTCCATAGCTCCCCTTGCCAATAATCTCTAGAATTTTGTATCTGTTGGCATCTCCATGCTCAGTAAAAAACTCCATCTCTTTGGGGCTCTGCAAATAATTAATACATGGTCAGATCATGAAGGCGTGAATAATATTTTAGCAGTGACTAGTAAGAACTGAGTACACTGTGCTTCTCCTTGAGAATTTCAAGGTGACAGATAATGTGTTATTCACTACAGAATTCCTATAAAAAACTTCTGATACCCAGAATTAGTACTACATCCAATAGAATTTTCCAAGTTCAAGAAAGGGATAAAGAAAATGTTTTGTAAGGGAAAATAATGAAGAAAAATCAAGCTCAATCCTGTAAAGCATGTTACAAATAAGCTTCTTGCAAAAAAAAAAGTCAAAAGGTAGGAATCCAAACAGCTATCACTTTGGCAGACAGAGATTCTGATGATGGAGTAAAGAGTACAGATCTGCAGATGGCATTGGGGCTCTCAAATAACAATCTAGAAAGGAAAATGCTCCTAAAACACTAGTATCGCATAAATAATCAGCCGGCATAAAGTAAAAGATAAACCGACGTGACTATCAAATATTAGATCTAACAAATCAATAAATTAAATACTCATAGGTAGCATTAGCAAACGTCATTCACGGGATCAAATCCTAATGTAACCGTTATAATCTAATAAAAATAAATGTAATTTCATTTCTCCAGTTGCAAGATTTCAGCTTTTTTTTTTTTTCCATGCCCTATGAAATGAAGCCGAAATCTCCTGAATGCAACATAGTCAACTCCAGGGGGGAAAAACTCTAAATTTACTTAAAATTAAACTCGATAGAAGATGAATTCTTTCAGAAAAATCTCAGTTTTGTGATCAAGAAATTCGATTTGTAATTATGAAAATTTTAAGCGTATGAACTCGTATTTTAAGCAGAAAAAAGAAACCCTAAACAGAAGATATGAATAACGCATTACGCATATAGGGAGGGAGGGAGGAGAGGTGTTTCAGAAAAGAACCAAAACCTTCTTCCGCTGATCTTGACGCTGCATGATTTCCAAAAACTCAGAAAATACCGCCTCGTTTCTGTTTCTTGATCCAGTCAGCTCAGGCCTCTGAGCAATTTTTTTTTGAGGTAAAATTGAAGCACACAAATTAATCGCTTCGATAGTTAATCAGGCAAACTGCATTTGTATCCACCGCGGTAACCCCCGTCGAAGCTCAACCTTCAATTCTCCAAAATCCGTCCAAAAAATTTCCTTTCTGCTCAACAATACACTGAAAATTATATGTAATTTGAGAATAAAAGTAATAAATTAAGTTTTGGAGATCTGGAGATCCGGTGAAGCGACCGACAGAGGTGGATTGGAGATTATTAAGAGAGAAGAAAGGGAGAATGGTGACTTATTTTGTTTTTATAGGGAACAGGCTTTCCGTGTTTTATTTTCTATTAGTAATTTCTTTTAATTTTAATTATTTGTTATTTGGGCGGCCGTTGCCGTTTGGTGGAGGAAAGTGTGAAGTTCAAAGTTTTCACGGAGTCTGTGGTGGTAGTTGGCCAGTGGGGCGGTGGTGACCTCTCTCTATCTCTCATTTACTCTTCTTTTATTTTCCGTTTTGATCCTTGTACTTTTTTATATGTGCATTTTGATCCTTACGCGGTTTCAAAATAACCATCGTTGAATTGGACGGGTCAATTTTTTCTGGCTAAAAGAAGATAAAAGTGAAAGTAATTCTTTATAAATGATTGGAATTAAATAATTTATTACACGCTTTCATTATTATTGATAAAAAAAGATTATAAAAATAATAATTAATGGCCCTCCCAATAGCCATTCATGGATCTCATATACCACAAATGTAAAGGCAAAGTAAAATATCTTCGTATTATTGTGATGTTCCAACCACCAAAAAAGAAAAAAGAAAGAAAAAGAAAAAAGATACGGACAAAAAAGGATAGTTGTCCCGATTCTGAATTCCTTTTTTAAATTTAGCAGTACATATTTATGTTTGATTCTCACCACACTATTCATTTACTTGTCATATTCGACATGAGGTCTTCGTAAAATTATGGAAGTGATGCTTTCATTCACAAGAAGACTATGTCTTACTAGTGGTGGCAATTGGCCGAGTTGAGCCGGCTCGGCCCATTTACCCAAGAGCTTGGCTCATCAGCGAATGAAATCTACACAAAATGATGAAAGTGATGCTTACATTCATAAGAATACTATGTCTCAATAGTGGTGGCAATTAGCCGAGTTGAATTGGCTCGGTCCATCTATCCACGAGTTCAGCTTGAGCTCGAGTTTTTTTTTCTAATTTTTTTTTTTGTTAACTTTTTGGTTCACATTTTTGGGCTCACGGCCCACGAGCCATTCACTAGCGATAAGCCTAGCCTTGCTCAGTTGGTCGAATGAACCCTCGGCTCAACTCAGGCTTGTCTCAAAACGAGTTTGAGTCGTCTATGAACCGAGTTTTGACAAGCCGAATCAACAAGCTACTCGACTTTTTTGTCACCCATATGTCTCGCTACAACATATCGCAAGAAGTCGTAGATCAATTTTTTCATTGTCAACGATAGTTGCCAATTCGATTTCACTGAAATTAGATTTGTAGTAAATTTTAATTAAAATTGATTAAATATATAGTTTAAAAATTGATAAAAGATGTAGGTCGTATAATTTATGATTCAAAATGAGTTTGAAAAAATAAATTTTAAAAAATGAGGCAAAAAAGGAGCTTAGAAACTTTTTATCTTTCGGCATTAACCAAATCAAGAGACAGGAAATCATTTCCATAATTGATTCTAAATTTATAAATAAATAATAAAAAAAACTTCATATATCTACCATTACGTAATCATGAGGGGTTGTTCAATTGGTCAAGTTTTGAGTTTCTCTCCAATGGTCACCAGTTCGAGTCCTCTTATGACCACTCAGGTGAGTACCCGATCGTAAACCTCAGGACCCCTTGGGATTAGTTGAAGTGGGCGCAAATTGGTCCGAACATCTACGATTATGAAAAAAAAAATATCTATTGTTACGTAGATTAGACTGGTGTTGTGTAGAATCACTCATTTTATGCACATGTTTTTCCAACGTTAAATCCAACCTAGCAAGGCAGTGCAGAGGGTATGGTGTCCACTTGGTAGGTGGACAATCAGTGTTTTGATGACCCCTTCGTGTTAAGTTAATATAGACAAAATATGTTTTACGAGATGATGTGAATGGACCGACTACTTGTTTTTTATAACTTACAACTTGCAAGCCAAAATGTCTTTTCTGAATGCAGCTAAGCCCCAGGTCACTATTCAGGGGAATTTTCATATACCTTTATCCGGAATTTAATTTGCACAATTTGATATGAAAGTAGGAAAAGTTAAGCCTGTTTGGCGAAGGTAAAAATCGTATTTTCATTAGATTTTGATTAAAGTTGATGGATCGTGCGATTGAAAAGTTATATATTCTATTCAATATGAGGTTGAAATTAATTGTTGATTTTGACTTGAATGAAAATCTAAATTTAATCCTTATAGAAAGGGGTGAAATTTAACGTCTTCAAAGTGCGAAATCTAATTTTCGCATTATAGCCTTTGTTTGGAGGGGATTAAAATCGAATTTTAAGTTGATTTTGATAAAAGTTGATGAAATATGTGACTGAAAAATTATGGTCTTATAAAATATATGATTGAAATTAGTAATAACTTTGATTTAAATTAAAATCTGAATTTTAATTTATACTAAAAGTGTCATAATCAATAGCTTATCATAAAATGGCATGCTCGTAGTGTTTCCAATTTCTACAAGAAATTGACTCATAACTTTGTTAAGTGTGGGAAGGTATTCGTAATGCTTTTATGAATATTATTTAAAAGGAAAATTGTAAATTTCATCCCTAACCTTTAGTCGAAGTTGTGATATTGTCCTTGGCCTTCTTTTGTCCGATTTTTGTCCCCAAATTTTGATAAATTAGCACATTTGATCCCTTTCGATAATTTTCATCTAAAATTTATCGAATTTGTGTAAAATGACGTATTGCTATCTAACTTAAGTAAACCAAAATAAAATAGTATAACAAAAAATAATAGGAAAAAATAAGATAGTTTTCATCGAATAACTAATTTTTAAAAAAATGCATTTTCTGGTTTCCTCCTTCATTTATTTTGGATTGGGTAGGTAGAGTAGGTATGGGACAGGTCTCTTTAGTTTGGTATATTCTTTGGTGCTCCTTCAAGGAAGGTGGCAAGTTGTGGTCTAGGTTTATGCACCATGAGCATATTCTTTGGTAAATTGTGTACTTCATGGCAACTATTTATCGCTACTTCACTAGGGGTGGGCAAATCCCTATAACCTGTCAAAATTGTTCAAATTGAACCAATCCAATCGATTTGGGTCGATTTTTTTGTTATTTTTACACGAGTTCGGTGGATTTGTTGTGTAGGCGGGTCGGGTTGGATTATGAGTTAACTCATGAAAACTGTTAAGATTTGAGGTTTCATCTTAAAAGGTCAACCTTATTAAGAGGAGTAATCCAAAATTTTTATTAATTGGTCTGTGTCAACATCATTTATCGATGTAGGATATATATCTCTTAACACGTCCCTGCAAGATAGTAGCTCATTTGAGCAGACCAATCTTAAAATCCACGTGCTCATTTTTAGAGTTTTAACGGGGTCGAATCGCTCGTTGGAGCATAATGGGCTCGATACCATGTTAAGATTTGGGGTTCCATCTTAAAAGGTCAACCTTATTAAGAGGAGTAACCCAAAATCTTTATTAATTGGTTTGTGCCAATATCATTTATCGATGTGGGATATATCATATATATCCCTCAACAAAAACCAAATAAACCCGCCGAACCCAACCCACCTATTTAAAAATAAAATGCCTAAAAATAAAAAGAACCTAAAAAGTATGAGTGGATAATGTAACTTTAATTACTTTTGTGCATTTTAGTAGAGGAGCTTACCTTTCCATAATAAATGTAGTATAAGTTTTTCATGTTGTGTTAAATGTACTCTGTTCTTTGTAAGCTCGGCTAATGATGATTGAATAAGACAGTATATAATTTTAATTATTTACTATTTAATCTTGTCTTTCTGAATTTAGTATAATAGAAAATTGGATGACTTTAATTTTTGTTGACAAGTCGTCTCAAACCGACCAATCCAACTCAACCCGATTGATATTTTATTGGGTTGGGTTTCAACATTTACACGGTTGGGTTGGGTTGAATTAAAATTTGACCAAATTGATCGTGTTGGGTTGGGTTTGGATTGAAGCAAAAATCGACATAATCCAACACATGCCCACCCCTATGTAAAACTAAGGAGAAATATTATGAAGTTTTTAAGAATTTGTGAAAGCAACATATGATGATAAACGAATTGAGAAATATTTTCTATGTGTTGAGTTTATTCATGGCCATGAATTCATATGTATATTCAATAAACGGTGGTAGCCATTCCAGGTCTGAGAAAGCCATTACAAAAGAAAACTTACAGGAAGATATAGCATTCGCTTGTTGATTGCAGAGCTTATTTGTTGCATATTTTGTCTCCAATTTGTTATGAATGAAAGGTTTGTAATTGAAACTTTTGTCCATGGTAAATGTAATTTCGAACATCCAGCAGAACACGAGCAGCAACCTTTTGAAATATTGTTTAATTCGTGAATAGAGAAAAACTAAAGTGATGAATTGAAACATTTTAATTTTAGCTCTTTAAAAAAATGGAGTGTCCGTGTCTTTGCGCTGCGTGGACTTTTTTTATTTTTATTTATAGTGAAGATTGAGTTCGATTTCTTAGTTTTTGAAATCAGACAATATCTCCGCGCAACACATAGAAAGTTTATGTGCTGCGCAGAGACACGGACTCCGTGTTTCCTTTGAATTCAGAATAAAAAACACAGCAAAAAAATCGGTTCACCCCGCTAAAAATCACAACTTCATTCCATACATACAAGAAAAATATCAACTAATTACTAAAATATAGACCTACATATAAGGTATTGTGATACTTCTCTTCATAAGATTCACTTTCTAAAATGGAACATCAAATATTAATATGGTATAAGAGTATTTCAACCTTTAACGAATAATTTGATCTGATTAAAACTAAAAAAACAAGTACATGAATCTCAATATTGATATGCTCAAATGAACAACTATCTTGCGATGACAAATTAATACCGAAGTATAGATTAAGATATAAGGACTTGACATCATGCTTTTAATTATCGAGTAGGTTGGTCATTTATTTTACTACTAAACTTAATTAAGGTTATTATCGATCCTTTCAATTGATTGAATTCATCACAGCAAAAGCTTCAT
>CAIGRQ010023101.1:0-14084 GCA_903798375.1 Fraxinus sp. D2006-0159 | reverse complement strand
TTTCTCACAACTTTTTTATAAGTTCGATTGTGCCCCCCTAACTTTTTTCGTCTGCGTCCGCCCCTGGCTCCAGCTTCCAGTTTTGAAGTTTTGTTTATTCGGAAATTTCTTCAGTTTATCCCTCTTCATTTCCAATTCCTCCATATTATTCTTCAGGTATCTTATATAACTTGCTGCCTCGTGAATATGATCTGAGATGGAACGCTTACCCTAGAAAAGGAGAACATATTAGCATCATAAATTTAGACAAATGCTATTCAAAGAGAAAATATTAGTATCTTGTTACTCAGTTCCCTTAAATTATTTTGCAGGCATATTCTACAATTTGCAGCCTCCTAAATATGATGGGATATGGAACCCTTGTCCTAGTAAAAGAGATTTAATACATTGACTATACAAGTGCAAATATAATTTCTAATTTACAAAATTTTGTATATGATAAGAAAAACTTTTTATCTATTTAAAACAAATTTTCTATTTTTACGGTACTTTTTCTTTTGTGCGAACTGGAAGTACATTTTGTGTTATTCTGTATTTTTGACCATATCTGTTATAATGTCTTCTTCACAAAAGTTTAAGGTGGACTTCTAGAATTTTATTGGAGACTTGAAGTCTCTGGCACCAAAAGATGAGGTCTCCGTTGTTGCAACAGAGATGTGTTACTATCTTGGATGGATCTTGAACAGTTGAGACTAATACCTTTAGGAAAAATGATGTGAAGATTAAGGTGGACTTGTGGAATTTTATTGGAGGCTTTAAGTCTCTCGCACCAAGAGATGAGGACTGTGTTGTTGTAACAGATATGTGCTACTATCTTGGATGGATCTTGGACAGTTGAGACTAATATCTTTTGGAAAAATGAACTTGATGAGATTGCTTAGAGTTCTATTTTTCTTCATTTGTAAGAATGATTAGAAAAGTATATGAAACTACTATTGCTCATACACTTTAGAAGAAATTAGAAAATCTTTATTTGATCAGGACCATGCAAAATGACCAGGACTATGCAAAATAAATGTCGTTAAGACTCTTCTATACTTTAGATTTGATACATCCTCACATTTGGAAGAAACATTGACAGGTTCAATAAATTATTCAAGACTTGGCTAATGGTGATGAAAAAATTGTCTGATGATCAACATGTTATTTCCCTTTTTATTTCTTTAGGAAATTGATATGAAGAACTTAGAAATGCTTTATAACATGGAAAAGTTGAACTAAAGGTTCATGTTGTCATTTCAACCTTAAAAATAAAAGAACTTGAGTTAAAAGTAGACCTTAAAGAGAATAACACTGGTGGGGATTGATTGGTTGTGAGAGACAATCCAACTAATAAAACTTTAACTCAATTAACTTTAATTCTTATAAGAAAGAAAAAGGTCCAACATATAAGAATAAGAACAAAAATAAAATAATAGAAAGTGTTGGGTTTTGATACCGAATGAATATCGAGCGATGATGTAAATGTTGGATTAAATTGTTACCAACAACTAAGTCTAAAGGCTCAACTCGAAAACAATGTGGGCCATTATAAGTAACTTAAATAATTAATGTTGTTCATGACCCATTTATATTACCTCTTGGATGACTTTGAATCTTGACTCATTTAACCTCTTTTATTGACCCAACTAAAGACTAACATAGCCTATATATGTGGTATTTTTGCTCTAGCTGTTTAGTGTGTGATTTGTGATAAAAGAAGAAAGAAAATGTGTGCAAGAGAGGAGAGAAACCGGTAGCCCCTTTAAAGAGAGAAAAGCATGTGGCTTCATTGGTATTTTGGTCTCGTTCCTTGCCTTCTTTCATTGTTTTTCTTCTTGCCTTAGTGGTTACAATCATCACCATTATCTTGTCCTTTATGGATGAAATTAGGGAGCAACCGAGGTCAATATATTGGTTGTGGGTTGAAGCTGTTGGAGATTGGTTGTTTGGTAGAGAAAGGAAACGCGAAATTGAGCTTGGAAAACACCGTTTTGACAATCCTTGGAGCACGCTTCCGTGAAAGTTGGTATCAGAGATTTAAGGTGGTGGATTAGGCTTGAAAAACTGACCAAAAACCGTTTAGAATAGCAGTTGAAACGAAGCAGAAAAATAGATCAAAAAAATGTCACAAAATCGATCCAGAAGGAGTTTGGCGAAATGGAGACCATTAGCGTGATGTGCAGGTGGAGGCGCTTCTCGGTGGCCGGAGCATGAGATTGGCGGCAACGCGTGAGGGCACGTGGAGGCTTTCTCGATAATGATGTCTTCAGGCAGTTTATTCTTGATATTTTTCTTAACATTTTGGTGTTGTTAGTTTTTTGTTTCATGTTATACAACGAAGTATGGATGATTGTGTTTTTCACGTGTTTGGGATTAGATCGTGGTTAATTGATTCATACGAAGACTTTAGGACGAATAGTGGTGGTCCTAAAGTGATAAATTCGTATCCCTCGATATTATGGACTCAGATTGGTCCGCTCGGTATCGTGTTCTTTCTCTTTTATTATTGCAGTTATGGTTATTGTGTTGGATAACGATTTACGTTTCGCATTAGAAGTCATCATGTGGGGTGACATTAGGATTGAGGTTACCGTGAATGGATAATCATTGCTTATTGCTAGACCTAGGAGTTACTAGTTAATTATTTGCCTTAAATTCTCCGTGAATTTGTTATCAAATATTTTTCATTATTAGAATTGTACGTAACATTAGGAAATATTATTTGACCATTCTGTGTTAATTGTATATGTATTTTGCCTGTGGTCATCATTTGGTTGCATTTTTTGTTTTGCGCATTTTTTGGTAAAAATGACAACACATTTTGAGTTGTGCTATTTTAATGAAAAATGTGATTTTTTTAATTTGGTAAAACAAAAAGTTTTTCATAAAACTTTTGATAACAAATGTAGGTCTAAGGCAAGTGAAAAAAATAAGATGTGTTTTAACTGCAGTAAATTTGGACATGGTGAAATAGGTTGTCCTATGAATGATAATAAAAGGAAAGATAAGGAGAGGATGAGGCGAATGTAGCATTTGGGCCGAGTTATGATCTGAGTAAGGTTTCTTGAGTAAACCTAGTTTCTACATGTACATCCGTGTGCAATCCTTTTTGCATGTGTGTGACTGTTTAATTTTGTTGCATGGTTATATGTGCATTTCAATGTGCATTTGCATGAATTTGAGAGCAATTTAATTACTTGGTGTAATTGTTTGCATGCATCATGGGTTAAGATGCATTAGCAGTATGTTGTATGTCTATTGGTGAGATGGAGTATAAATGCCTAGGAGTACATTGGTGGTTTGTACCGGGGGTATGGAGTGTGACATTTGAATTATGAGTGGAGAGGTGAATAAATGTTGGAATCATTTATCTGTGAAGAGACACTGATCACTTGGAGTGTGAGAGAGGTATTTCTATCATTTTTGTTAGGTGGAGACCCATTATCCACTTAAGTTGGGAGAAGTGACGTGGGGATAGAAGATTATCCCGAGAACTTAGAATCTATAAAGGTCTACCAATTTGATATGAGTTGAGTTATTAGTCTAGTTAGCTTGGTGGGTGATGAGGTGAGATGTGTTTCTAGGTGTGAGCAACACGGAATGTGATAGAATAAGTATGGTGAGATCTTTTCATGGGGTTACTTATGCATTTATTGCATATGTGTTTTGACTATTTGCTTAATTAACTTAGTGTTAATCTGTTGTTCTGTGTGAACATATTTTGAAAAAGATATGTAGATTATCCTATGTTATATCTCCATCGCATGATTATTTGTTTTTCACTGATTAGTGTGATTATCTGCTTCTACTTGGGTATTTGTTTGTGACCTTAGCCCTGGTGAGTACATGGAGCATGTATGGTATGTGTTTCGAGTTCGAAACACGAGGTAAGGTCTATGATTTTAATTTTATTGATTGCCTTGATTATGCAAGCGTTAACTTTGTGTTTTTATTGCTTACAAATTGATTGGGTATCAAGGTGGAGATTTGTTGGGTTTTGATATCGAATGAATCCACGATGATGATTTAAATGTTGGATTAAATTGTTACCAATGACCAAGTCTAAAGGCTCAACCCGAAAACAATATGGGCCGTTCTAAGTAATTTAAATAATTAATGTTGCACATGGGCCATTTATATTACCTCTTGGATGGCTTTGAATCTTGACTCATTTAATTTCTTTTATTGGACCAACTAAAGACTAACATAGCCTATATATATGGTGTTTTTGCCCTAGCTACTTAGTGTGTGATTTATGAGAAAAGAAGAAAGAAAACATGTGCAAGTGAGGAGAGAAACCAGCAGCCCCTTTGAAGAGAGAAAAATGTGTGGCTTCCTTGGTATTTTGGTCCTGTTTCTTGCCTTCTTTCATTGTTTTTCTTCTTGCCTTTGTGGCTACAAATCATCACCATTATCTTGTCATTTGTGGATGAAATTGAGGAGCAACCGAGGTGAATATATTGGTTGTGGGTTGGAGCCATTTAGAGATTGGTGTTTAGTAAAGAAAAGTAACGTGAAACTGAGCCCAGAAAACACCGTTTTGACGATCCTTGGAGCAAGCTTCCGCGATAGAAAATATAAAGGAAAAGTTGAAAATACTAATACAGTGGTAAAACATGTCAATTAATTAAAGATTATTTCAAGAAAATAGATGTTATGAAAGTTATAATAAATTAAGATAGATCTGTAGCTATATCTTATAATAATAGTGCCCACATGAATAGAGTTGTCTTAGTGGCTTCAACCCTAAGAAGTATCAATGAATGATGTTGGGTTTTGATACACAATAAATCTCAAGCGATGATATTAAACCGATGTTAGATAATTTATATCGATACCTTAGTGATAGCTCGACCCGAAAATAACTTGGGGCCACTAGAAGCAACTTAATTAAGTTAATGTTGCTCGTGGCCCAACACTCGTAGATGGCCCAAGTTATTGAGTTGGATGGTGATATTAGTTGGCCTATTTATTCTTAACATTAATCCTTTTGTTGGAAGCCTAATACTTTGGTTTGTCCACTTGACAGTGTTCAACCATTGTACCTCTTTTCTTCCTCGTTGTGATATTGCTACCACCGTCTTCCTCCTTTGTGGGGTGAAAACTAGTAGCAACCGGAGTGTTAAAGTTGTGGGTCAGAGCCTTTTCGATTGGTATTTGTTTGGTTGATTAAATTGAGTTCGGATCAAGATTTCTTGAAGATTTTAACAACAAATGAATTCTTGATTCTCATTTTACCTCTCATATGTGCTTTGTTAGAGAGTGGTTCAGTGAGTTAGTAAATGTAAATATGGTGGGTAGTACAAATGTGGAATGACATGAGTTGTCTCAATAAGGAAATTGAAAAATTAAACCTGTTATTGAACAACAATAATATTTTAGAATTAAGAAGGGTAAACATGTCCCAGACATTCAAGGAATTCTAGTTTCTTTAAGAGAATTAGATGATGAAAATGATATAAGGATTCATAAAGGTGTCCGAGGAAAGAATTTAGTAAACACTAGTGAGACGCACGTGTCGTAGTATAGTTGGCTACGTAATAGTGTTGACTAATGTTTTATTATTTTTGAAGACATCACTAATTAAATCTTATTTTACAAAACTTATTTATTAGAAAACTTGAAAGTTTCAACGAAAAATACAACAATAAAAGTTAGAAATAAAAGGGAAAATTATTCATCATAAACAACCAATATAAATCAAAACAGATGAANGTTGGCTACGTAATAGTGTTGACTAATGTTTTATTATTTTTGAAGACATCACTAATTAAATCTTATTTTACAAAACTTATTTATTAGAAAACTTGAAAGTTTCAACGAAAAATACAACAATAAAAGTTAGAAATAAAAGGGAAAATTATTCATCATAAACAACCAATATAAATCAAAACAGATGAACATCAAATCAACAGTGAATATGTTAATAAGAAGGATGACATTAGTACAACAACATTAAAACACACATGGGTAGCGGGAGGCACCACCGGGGTTGCGGTCGATGGGATAGCGCTCTCATGGGGTTCGGGACAACACCCTAAATGGTGATTGACCTGACTGGTCAGGTTGCGGGGGTCAAGGGGGACAGCGCCCCTCGTGGGAGTCCGAGGGCAATGCCCAAGGTGGTGATCGACCTGATCGGTCAGATCGCTGGGTTACGGGGCAGCAATTTGCCAAAAAAAAAAGAAATAATTCAGTAATAATTTCGGAAATTGTGACATGTGGTGCAAAGTGTTTTGCCCATTTTATATTGTAGTGATAAAATATAGAATTTTTTTTTTTACATACATCTTATTGTAATATAGTTATCAGCACATTGCAAGAAATTTATAGTTATAACCTAATCCGATTAAAAAAAAGAAAAAGAAAAAGAAAATTGTAGACACCCTCTTGAATTTACCCATTTTATTTAATTTCGCTCCACAACCTTTCGGGACAATTTTAGGCTAATAAAAGAATTGTATTATGTCATTGTATATATATATATATAAAAATCGTGCGCGCACAGAGACATCGTCGATTTTTTTTGTTCCGACAAAATTGTATAAACTATCACGAGATGCCCTATTTCAATTTCAACTTGTCATCCATTTTCAAATAAACTTGGTCATCATTTAGATATCTCGATATTTTATTCAGACAAACATACTCTTTCTCCTTAAAACCTGTTTCAGCAGTATCATCTATTGCAGCCAAATTCATATTCTCATTCTCAGAAATTCTTTTAATTCTTCTTGTCCTATCGGCCAAACTACCATACCTGCCTTGACTTCTATCATGATAGGGACATTGTTGCCAAGGATGGAAGCTTTTTTTATTGTACTATATTTATTTGGTTTTGTCTATGTGCCCTCTTTGGCTCGTTATTTTGAATCGTGTCAATTTTAATTTCTTGTTAATTTTACCGATGTGTTTTGATGGCTGGAGGAGAAGCGAAAGGAAAGCTCAAAGTGAGCTTTTTAGTGCCGCCATGGAGACGGAGTAGAAAAGAATTAAGAAAATCCTCTAAAACGGCATCAATATGGTTGACGATGGGAGGTTGCGATGAGAAGTGCCTCTTTTATATTGTTTGGGAATACTGCTGCAGTCATAAGTGTAAAATCAAATAAGTCACTCACTTGGCATAAAAAGATTGGGCTACATAAGTGATAAAAGGCTAACTTTTAAAAAGAGGAGTGTTTAGAAAAGATAATATAGAGCAACTTAAATTTTATGAGAGCGTATTTTGGAAAGGCAAAGTAGGCTACCCTTTATGAGTGGAATTCAGAAATTCACGGCCATTCTTTAATATTTACATGCTGATATTTTGAGATATGCGACTATAAATACACTTAACGGATTCAAATTTTATCTACTAATTCTGGATCATTTTTAAGAAAAAATTTAGACTTTTACGTTAAAAGCAAACTTTGACACTTTTAAAAATTTTAAGCAATGGAAGATTTTAATTGAAGATAAAACCATTAAGAAAATTAAAGCTCTTAGAACATTCAATGGTCTAGAATTTTGTAATCTTTAGTTTGATCTTTTATATAAATAATAGGACATTTTTGAGACATGGAACATTGGCTTACACACCTCAACAAAATGGTATATGGGGGAAGAATGAATAAAACTCTTTTAGAAAAAGTGAGATGTATGCTTCTGAGTTCAAAACTTCCAAAATTATTTTGAGGTGAAACTCTAAAAAATGCAACTTATTTGATAAACAAAATTCTATCTAGTGCTGTTATTAATTGTAAAACACATAAATTAACTTGGTCTGGAAAGCCTATAATAGGTTACTCAAGTCTACAAAGTCTTTGGGTATGCTGCCTATTGACATCAAAGTGAGAAAAATTTAAAATCAAGATCATTAAAATGTGTTTTTCAAGGACATGGTAAACAAATGAAGGGCTAGAGACTCTAAAGTCATATAAGCAAATATTTAATCTTTAATGAAAATTTTATGACTTGTAACAAATAAATAAAGAAACCGTTTTAGAAACTTAAAGTTTAGATAACACTAGACATGATGATTAGATTGAGGTGGAGACATCTCAAACTAAACCAGATCATGTGCTTTCTGTTGATGAAGCCTTTTCCTTTAGTTGATTATCTGCTGCCAAGAGATACAAGAAGAATAAAGGTTTCATTCTTCTAGAATAAGTAGTAATGACTTTAGTTCTTTATTTTCTATACTATATCCTTTTGATAAGTTGCAACCTTATAGCTTGTTGTAATGGAAGATAAAATAGATTCTTTAACGAGAAATAGGACTTGAACATTAGTGGATAATGTAAGAATATGAAGAAAAAAGCAAACTTATATGACAACAAAAATGTCACACTACTCTCAACGTTCCTCCTTGACATCTTAGTGTTTCGAACCTTCCTTTACCCAATGACTTTGTTAATATATCAGCAAGTTGTTCCACTGATCTGAAGTGTGTAAGTTCAACCTCCTTCCTTTTTTGTGCCTTTCTAATTGAATGGCATTTGATCTTTATATGTTTGGTTCTTCCATGAAACACATGATTCCTAACCATTGCTACTGCAAATTGATTATCACAAAAAATGATAGTAGCATCATCTTGTTTATGCTTTAAATCTTCTGGTACTTTCCTTAGCCAAATGGCCTGATTGGTGGCCTTTGATGCTGCAATATATTCTGTTTCAGATGTTGATTGAGCCACCATCTTTTGCTTCATTGAACTCCAACAAATGATGTTTAATCCCATATACAATATATATCCAGACATCACTGTCTATAAAGCCAGTTAACTTCCAGTGTTCAGACCTTTTAAACGAGATTTCCCAAGTCCTCTGTTCCTTTAACATATCTTAAGACTCTTTTTGCTGCTAGAAAATGTAGTTCACTGGGCTCTTCTCTAAACCTAGATAGGAAATTTGCAGCATAAGTTACACCTGGTCTGGTTGTAGTAAGGTAGAGTAAACAACCAACAATGCTTCTATAGAATTTTGCATCTATCTTCTTGGTATCATCTTCCTTCAACAATCTTGCATTTTGAAGCAGTGAGGTGGTAACGGGTTTGTAATTCTCCATGCTGAACTTTTTCAGGATCTCCCTAGCATATTTCTTTTGGCATATGAAAATCCCCTGATCTGATTGATAAATTTCCATACCAAGAAAGTATTGCATCTCTCCCAAGTCTGTCATTTCAAATGCCTTCTTTAGATCATTCATCACACCTTCAATCAATGCCAAGTTGCTGCCTGTAATCAATAAGTCATCTACATATAAGGAAATGATGACTAGCCATTTTTCTCATCCTTCACATATAAGGTCTGTTCATTCAAACTTTTAATGAAGCCAATGCTGGTTAAATGTTCATCAATTCTGTTGTACCATGCCCTTGGAGCCTGCCTTAATCCATATAATGCTTTCTTTAGAAGATACACTTTATCCTCCATTCCATCAACCATGAGGCTATTCAATGAAGATTTATTCATTTAAGTAGTCATTTAAGAAAGCTGATTTTACATCTAACTGAAAGATCTTCCATCCTCTTTGAGCTGACATTGCCATCAACAATCTTATTGTTTCATCCCTTGCTACATGTGCAAAGGTGTCTGTGAAATCCACTCCATATTACTGAGCATAACCCTTGACAACTAACCTTGTTTTCAGCTTATTGACGGATCCATCAGGGTTTATCTTCATTTTATACACCCATTTAATCCCCAATCACTTTGCTTATTCGATGGTATATCAGCCAATTCCCGAGTGTCATTCTTCTCAATCATTCTGATTTCTTCATCTATTGTAGCGTTCCAATTAGATGACTTGGATTCTTCAACAAAGTTTGCAGGCTCTACAATTGCAGTATTACACCTTGCATATATGTCTGCTAAAGGCCTCATTTTTACCCTTACATTTTCTGAATCAGAACCATCATCAAGTTCCTCTTCATCCTTACTGATTTCTCCATCTCTGTTTTGAGGAATCAGATTACTTGTTTTCGCTCTGACTACTGAACTTGCCTCCCAGTTCCATATGGCATTTTCATCCACTTTAAGATCCCTGCTGGAGATTACCTTTTTTGAAGGAGGACTGAACACCTTGTACCCCTTAGCATTGGTGCAATATCCAACCAATATTCCAACTTCGGCCTTATCACTCAATTTATCCCTTTTTGCATATGGAATATAAGTGTAACAAACACTTCCAAACACTTCAAATGTGAGATATCTGGTTTGACATCATACCGGGCTTCATATAGAGTCTTCTTTTCCAAAGCTTTTGTTGGCAAACAATTGAGAAGGTAGACAGCAGTATTGACTGCTTCAGCCCAAAATTCTTTGAGAACCTTTTTCTCAATCAACAAGCACCTGGCCATTTCCATCAAAGTCCTATTTTTCCTCTCACTGACCCTTTTTTGTTGAGGAGAATAGGGAATGGTCAGTTGGTGCTTAATTCCTTCAACATTACAAAAGCTGTCAAATTGCTCACAGCTGTACTCAGTTCCATTATCAGTCCTATTGCCTTTATACTGTAGCCACTTTCATTCTCCACCATGTTTTTAAACTTTTGAAACACATCTGCAACCTCTGATTTAGCTTTCAAAAAATATACCCAACACATTCTGGTCAAGTCATCAATGAAGAGGATGAAGTACCTATTGCCATTCAAAGTAGTAGTTTTCTTTGGACTACAAACATCTGAATGCACCAATTCAAGTTTGGTTGTGGCCTTCCTTGACTGATTTTTCGAGAATGGTAACTTGGTTTGCTTTCCAAATTGGCAAACATCATACACACAATTCAACTCTGATTTCAAGCAAATTATCCACCAGACTGAACTCATACAATTGCCTTAAAGAGTTGTAATTAACATGACCAAAACTTCTGTACCATAGAGTAGAATCATCTAAGACAGAAGTGAGTACTTGCGTGGTGATATTCTTCCAGTCAATAGGGATATTTCTATTTTTCTTCTCAACTGTCATCAATTCAGTTCCATTTCTATCTAGTATTGTGCATGAATTATCCTTAAATATAAGAGTATGATGCTTTTCAAGTAACTCTCCTACACTAACTAGATTTTGGTCAATTTGAACAACCATGGGGTTTGCCCTCAAAGGTGGAGGTTCAATCCATGTTTCAGTTATCTCCCACAGATTATAATCTTTGAGATGAGCTTTCATTTTTGCAGCCCAGAAGTTGTAATTTTCACCAGTGAATGCATAAGGCAATGGTGCTGAGAAGCCACTTGAAGCCATTTTCTTTTCTATCAACTAAAGTTAACTAGGCCGGTTGTTTCTATTATTTGCTTCACCTGCTGTTCTTCTACTCTTCACGATCCCTTCTAATATCAGTGCAGCTTTGATACCATGTAAGAATATGAAGAAAAAAGCGATCTTATATGACAGCAAAAATGTCACACTACTCTCAACAAATAAGCTTAAAAATCACTGAAAAGTGAACTCTAAATGGATTTATAAAACCAAAGAATGAGAGTTTAATACTGAAAATAAAAGTTATTAAGACAAGATTAGTGGCCAAAGGGTTTATACAGAGGGAGTGAATTGATTATAATAAAATATTCTAACATATAGCAAAATTATACTTCTACCAGAATTTTGTTTGCCTTAACTGCTCATTTTGACTAGAATTAGATCAGCTAGATGTTAAAATAACTTTCTTAAATGGTGATCTATAATAGATCATTTATATAATACAACCTACATGTTTTGAATTGAAATCTAAAATTGAAAAAGTTTTCTTGGTAAAGAAACATCTCTGTGCTTTGAAACATGCTTCAAGGCAATAGTATAATAAATTAATTAATTCTTGAATTCAAAGTATGGGGATTACAAAAAAAACAAACTTGATTCAAGTCTTTTTTATAAAGGTGCACGTTGAAATAAATATGTATACTTGCTCTTATCTGTTGATGATATGTTATTGGTTTGTCATGATATAAAATAAATAGGTGTTATAAAATCAAAACTGAATCTGAATTTGAAACAAACGATATAGGACAAGCAAGAAGAATTTTAGGAATATAAACTAAAAGAGAAAAGAAAAACTGCATTACCTATCTGAATCAATTTTTATACGTTACCAATGTTTTAGAAAAAATTTATCGTTGATGCTAAGCAAGTTTCTTTACCTTTTACAAGTCATTTTAAACTATCAAGTGAACAATCATGTAAAACTGATGAAGAGTTTAATAGGATGAGTAAAATACCATATGTTAATATTGTTGGTTCTATTATGTATCTTATGGTTTGTACAATCCTGATTTGGAACATGGGAAAACTATTTTGAGCCGGTTAATGTAAAATCCAAGTGAAATTTACTGGGTTGTCATAAAGTGAAAGCTCGGATATTAAAAGGTCACTTGGTATGTGTTAAAAGTTACTGACTTCGATTCTAAAGGTAATCTTGATAAATAATTAAAAAAAAAAAAAATCCTTATATATTTTCATATTTTGTGATTGGTGTGTTAGTTGAAAATCTCAATTAGAAAAGATTGTAGCTTTATGTTCTACACAAGCAGAATAAGCATGTGATGCTATAAAATAGGGACTTTGGTTTAGGATTATTATGAGAAATTTGATTTTGTTGATGTAAAAGGTAGATTATATACAAACAATAAAAGTATAATTCATTGGAGTAAAAATCGGGTTTATCAAGACTAGACCAAACATGTTGACATTAAATTTTATTTTATTAGAGACATGATTGAGAAAGATATCATAATGTTGGTAAAAACTCTGATTTAGTACAATCATCCTATCTTCTGTAGAAACTATTTGACATCTTAAATGTTACTAACGAGTAATCATTAACAACTAGTTTTGTATTGTCATTTTACACAGTCAAGACGTTTATAAGTTTGAAAACTAACGTGTTTATTATTTTCACAGTATAATGTAGCAAATGAAATCCATGTATTATGATTTTGAGATAATAGAGTTGTGTTAATTATTCAACAAGGTGGAGTATCTCGGGGTGCCTCATATTTTGACCAAAGCAACATTTTGACTAAAGTCGTTTTTAAGAGTGCATTTTTGGTTGGATCTGGTCCCTCACGTGGCTCATTTTGTACGGTTGGATTGAGGTCAAACTAGCTCTCTCTTTTGAAAGGGTTTTAACCCTCATCTAACACATACATTATATGTACAACTAGTTGAGTGCACTTCATCTTATTTGCCCTTTTTTTTCTCTGAAGAAATCCTTAGTGGAATTCATTTTATACTTTGTGTAGATTAGATGAGTGTTTTGTTTACTATGGTGGACAATATTTTTTGTGTTCGATTTCTTTAATTTCTGCAAGTTTCTTTCAATTATTTAGGGTTAAAAAACTGATATTTAGGACTAACAAAGAAGATATTAATGCTCTTGTAATTTTCGAGTTCCCTTATAACATTTTTCAGGCATCTCTAATGATTTGCAGCCTCCTGAATATGATCCGATATGGATTGCTTTGCTTGCCCCTACAGAACACTAGTCACGATAATGAAAAATTAACCCTCTTGTTTCTCAATTCCCTTGTTCTTTTGCCGGATCTTACATAATTTGCAGCCTCGTGAGCATGCTCTGATATGGAGTATTGCTACCCTAGAAAAAGAGACATATATGCGTTTATGAACAAAAGGTGCATAAGGGCACTGCACACGGATAATCTTACATAAAGTGAAGCCTGGTGAATATAATTGTATATGGAATACTTACCCTAGAAAAAGAGAGAGATTATATAACAAACACAAAGTACAAAGCAACTTTGTCCGCGACTATAAAGAAGCTTTAACTTCATTTTTTTTTTTGTCTTTTAACGTTGTTCAGGGTTATTCTTTCAACGCGTCTAGCATAACAAACATGCAAAAAATGAAAATATTACCCAATTACATATATAGGACTGAAGCTGAAAAGAACTTTAGCAGTCCCTATGATCATGATTATAAAATTAGGAAATAAATTTTCATTAAGAAAAATATAGGAATCGAAAAGGGACAAATAAATGATTACTTCACCTCTAGATGTTCCTGAGGAATCACTGAGCGGAGGGAATCATAAAAGTTAGCCATTTCTTATTTCCTTATGTTGGACAAGGATACACACGATATTAGATTGTGTATACAAAATATTACACTT
>CAIGRQ010023096.1:0-16594 GCA_903798375.1 Fraxinus sp. D2006-0159 | reverse complement strand
CGCATGAGTCTTTACCAGGACTAAATATCCCGTTATGGTTTGAACCATGCGGCTGCATAGGTTTGTACCATGCGGCCGTATTGTACAAAATTTTGACCGTTTGGAGGTTGATTTCTATCCGTTTGGAATTCAAATTTGGTGGCTTTTGAAGAGTTTTTTTGCACCACTCCGTGTAGCATTGTTTCTAGGTTATAAATACGTGATTTGTGATCAACTTAAATAATAAGGAATCATAAAAAAACTATAGCCCAAATTTTGAGAGAATTTCATTTCAAATATTCATATTTTCCTTTTCATATTTCAAATTCTTTATGTTCTTGAGTTTTCAAGGATTATATTTGATTGCTTGAGTATTAATCTTTGCAAGACTTGTTTAAATCGTGCAAATCATTTGCCATCAACCCTTCAAACATTAAATCAATCCTAAAGGGAACAAATATTGTTTAAGGACAACGGTATTGTGATCAAATCTTTTGGTGAATATTTCAAGTGGCATGGTTTTTGAAAAGTCGAAATGTTTTTGATAATTAGAAGAGTTTTAGAGAAAATTATCTAGTTTGACTTCCTCTACAAGAAATTCTAGAATATGGAGTGTTTTCAAAAATTAATTTTCAAACAAAAATTAAAATATCTTCTTAAACTTCTACAGGATGCAAAAGTCACGTCATTAAACGTGGCTTTATCTAAAAACTCTTTCAAAAAAGAATTCTCTTTTAAAAATTAATTTTAAAACACCAATTAAAAATTTAAAAGTAACTTTCTCGTAAAACCCTCTTACAAGATGTAGAAACAAAATTAGAAGTCTGGTCAAATGAGTCATAAATCAAATTCATCTACAAACTCTTTTAAATCGAAAAATTATTAAAATGTTCAAAAACATTTCTTCATCTCATAATCTCCAAACGAACCTTTTGTCTTATCTTATCTTGGAATTAATTGATTGACAAAGAATAAGGTAGATGGGAGCAATTGTTATGATACCACGTGCTGGATGGCTGGCTGTCTTTCATTAAAGGCCCGTTAAGAACCCCCAACTAATCTGAACCAAACCATTACCAAAACTCTAAACTTCAATTCATACACTCAGATACATTTCTACTAAATAATAAACAAACAAAGCAATTTTTTTGCATTTACAGACTTGTACATTCACGTTGAATTTCAAATTCTGTTGATTATTTGCTTCCAATTCTGCAAATCAAATACTTCTCAAGAAAAAGCCAATCAGATTTGAGCGAATAATTCTCGTGTTTTCCTTGAATTTGTGAGTTTTCGTGCGTGTTTGTGATTTTTAGTATATAGCTGTTTGAGTGATACTTTCCTGGTTACTTGTATAGATATATTTATAATTAGAGTTGCTTTTCTGAGTATCTTGTGTTAGTTTTTTAATGAATGGCGAGTCAATATCGATAAAGTCGTTCTCTTTGCGATGATCGACCTTTTAGAAGTGGAGCGAATCATTTGCATCTCTAACGCTTAGCAAAAGTTTAGTTTCCAATTAAATATCCTTTTCTAAGCTTTAAAATATTGGTTTAATTCGTGATGATATTTCAGCTGAGTGAATCTCTATTTTAAATGATTCGAGTTTTTGAAGGGGATATATTAATACTAGATTCTTTAATTAAGTAGTTGTTAGATAGTGAGATTTCTTCAGAATCTACACTAAACATTGGGTTCGTTTTATTGATCATTTGCAGGCACTCCAACATGTCAGAAGCTCAAAGGAGGACGATGACTGGCGTCAAGCATAATAATGGGTCCATAAATGGATCTATTCCATTGAGGTCTCCTAACGTCGTATCTGAGGTGGATGAGTTCTGTCATGCTCTAGGAGGCAAGAATCCAATTCATAGTATCTTAATTGCAAACAATGGAATGGCAGCTGTCAAGTTTATACGTAGCATTAGAACGTGGGCCTATGAAACATTTGGTACAGAGAAGGCAATTTTGTTGGTGGCTATGGCTACTCCAGAGGACATGAGAATAAATGCAGAGCATATTAGGATAGCAGATCAATTTGTAGAAGTTCCTGGTGGTACTAATAATAATAACTATGCTAATGTGCAGCTCATTGTAGAGGTTTGTTGATATAGTTACGTTCATATATATTTATTTTTCTAATTTTGTATTTATTTGTGTCATCAAAGATAAGCAATACAGTCAAATGATGTTAAGCATCTAGAAGAGATACCATTCCGGATCATGTTTATGACTTGAATTATATGCAGATAAAAATTGTTGAGTAAAGTGGCAAAAAGTATCTGTTAAAGGTAAATTGGCCTAGGTTTGGAAATTACGAGTAAAATACTGTTCTGGCACAATCCTCCCTACTTTCCTCTCTATTTTCATACTCTGTTTTTCCTTTATTTTTTTTCTCTTGGGATGTTAGGTGTAGATTATAAATTTTATCAAAATAGGCATACTAATTCTATATATATTTGTATATGAATAGGAACATAATGTTGATGATATTTGCCATAAAACCGAAAAGAAAAATTATGTCATTTTTGGTTGTTCAGATGGCAGAGATAACGCATGTTGATGCAGTGTGGCCTGGTTGGGGTCACGCATCAGAGAATCCAGAGCTACCAGATGCTTTGAGTGCAAAAGGAATTGTATTTCTGGGGCCACCAGCTGCATCAATGGCAGCACTGGGAGATAAAATTGGATCCTCATTGATTGCACAAGCTGCGGAAGTGCCCACTCTTCCATGGAGTGGTTCTCATGTAAAGTGTTTCTGCTCATAGAGCTGTAACTTGTTGATTTGCTAAGGTTGTCTTGCATTTAATCAAAATGCCAATTTTAGGTGAAATTTCCGTCTGAGAGATGTTTGGTCACTATCCCAGATGACATATATCGTGAAGCATGTGTTCATACAACTGAAGAGGCCATTGCTAGTTGTCAAGTTGTGGGTTATCCTGCAATGATTAAGGCATCTTGGGGCGGTGGCGGCAAAGGCATAAGAAAGGTTAAATTCTTGCCATATCTCTAATGCAATTTTTTTGGGTGCCTAATGCAATCCGTTATGTCTTGTCAATTGTTTCTAATTGTAAAATTGCTTTTCCAAGTTAAAAAATGTGGTTATCCATGTCTCATTTTCTGTGAGGATAACATTGTTTACAATATGGGGTTTTCAGGTCCATAATGACGATGAAGTCAAGGCTTTGTTCAAGCAAGTTCAGGGTGAAGTTCCTGGGTCCCCCATATTTATAATGAAGGTCGCTTCCCAGGTTAGATTATTCACTTTCTCTTCTGATCTGGATGCTCTAACGAGTGCAGGGATGATATTTTATTCTAATATATGTTTTGGTTTCTCAGAGCCGACATTTAGAAGTTCAGTTGCTTTGTGATCAATATGGCAACGTTGTAGCTTTGCATAGCCGTGATTGCAGTGTTCAGAGGCGACACCAAAAGGTTTGTTTAATTCGCTTCTATTATGAACCCGTATTCGCCAGCAATTTGTGACTTTGGGGTGTCCTAAATTACAGAAGGAAGAAGTAATAAACTGCCTTTCTCTTTTACTACTACTGTTTCAATTGTCACTTTAAGGATAGGAATATTTTTCTTTGATGCAAAATCTGATATTTTTTTGTAAAACCTCATTACTTAATTTCCTCACTTGAGATTCAAATTATTTAGATTATTGAAGAGGGCCCTATTACAGTAGCTCCCCTCAACACAGTAAAGAAGCTAGAGCAGGCTGCTAGAAGATTGGCCAAATGCGTGAATTATGTTGGAGCTGCAACTGTTGAGTATCTATACAGTATGGAAACTGGGGAATATTACTTCTTGGAGCTAAACCCGCGGTTACAGGTTTGTATGATTTTCCTTTTGAATTGAACATCAAGGCCAATGTGCGATAACCATCGCAAACCATCCTAGATTCAAATTGGTCTTTCTATGAATACAAAGAATCTTATGAGTACATAATGAGTTACAGATGTGAAGGTTACTTGGCTAAGATTACTAAAATCATGTGTTTAGGACTTTCTGAAGATGGAATAAGAATTGTCATTACTTTGTTACCTTGTCTCTTTTAAAGAGAATTCTTATATTCTTGTTTAATTTAGGTGGAGCACCCTGTCACTGAGTGGATAGCTGAAATAAATTTGCCTGCAGCCCAAGTTGCCGTTGGGATGGGTATCCCTCTCTGGCAAATTCCAGGTCTGGTTCAAAGTTCATAATAGTGGAACTATTTTCTGTTATCTATCTTTGTTAATCGTATTTCTTTTGCATGCTAAATTAGAGATAAGGCGATTTTATGGAATGGAACATGGTGGAGGATACGATGCTTGGAGAAAAACATCTTTTGTTGCTATTCCATTTGACTTTGACAATGCCAAGTCAACAAGGCCAAAAGGTCACTGTGTAGCTGTTCGTGTGACAAGTGAAGATCCTGATGATGGTTTCAAGCCTACAAGTGGGAAAGTACAGGTCAGGATTTTTCAGTTTGAGCAGTCCAAGTTGGGTTTTATAGATTGCATTCTCATGATGATCAGTTATTAATTCAAATAGCTTTGTACAGGAACTGAGTTTTAAAAGCAAGCCAAATGTTTGGGCTTACTTTTCTGTCAAGGTACTTGTTATAAATTAATTTGCTGAGAAACCTATAAATTCGAAGTTGGATCTGACTAACACCTTCACTATTGCAGTCTGGAGGTGGTATTCATGAGTTTTCAGATTCCCAATTTGGTAAGTAGAAGTTTGGTGGCAGATTTTTATATGAACTTCATGTCAAATCCGATATATATCTATTTTATGCATTTTTGACCCAAGAATTTTTTTATTTCATCGGCACTAGTAGTATAAAGTACTACACAAAGTTATGCTAAAACAACAAATATTTGCTACTCAAATCAAATGATTTCACTTCTAAAATTTAAAATCAAAAGAAAAATAAAAGAAGTATTATAATGATACAAAATTATAATTATATAGTATTTTGATTCATGTGTCCAATTGTCCGGGTCCTACACTTGAAAAATTATGTGTATGTGTCCCTTGTCAATATCCGTGCTTCATTGCTTCTGGCTCCGGTTGTCTCACCTTTTGTACATTTTTGCTTATCTTTTCTGCTTTATAGTTGCACGTTCTTATGTTCGTCTGAGGTCAGTTTATCAAAGTTGAGTAGGTTGTTAGTTTGATGCTTATACAGCTTATGTGGCACGGAAACTTTTTGAAGCCCTCCAAACATATTTTTACTTGAATAATGGACAGTCCATGTGCAAACTCATTTCTAACAATCCATAATTTTTTGAATCTTAACTCAGGACATGTATTTGCTTTTGGAGAGTCTAGAGCTTTGGCCATTGCAAATATGGTTCTTGGGCTGAAAGAAATTCAAATAAGAGGAGAAATTCGAACAAATGTTGATTACACAATTGATCTTTTACACGTGAGATTTTCTGATATCAAAATCCTATTTCACCCCATTGATTATAATATGGTTCACATGATTAGAAGTTGACTTATATAAAACATGTTTTTGCAGGCTTCAGATTACAAGGAAAATAAAATACATACAGGATGGCTAGACAGCAGAATTGCAATGAGAGTCAGAGCAGAAAGGCCCCCTTGGTATCTTTCCGTTGTTGGAGGAGCACTTTATGTAAGTTGCTAGTTTTCTAGTCCAAGGTGTCTGACAGCTTATATTGTATAAAGGCTTCTCTATAATTTATGCTACCATAATTGTTTTCCAATATTTATGAATTCAGAAAGCTTCTGCTAGTAGTGCAGCCATGGTTTCAGAATACATCGGTTATCTTGAAAAAGGACAGATTCCTCCCAAGGTATTTAGTATCACAAGATTAGACCAGGAAATGGTTTCAGTTCTTCCTTTCTATAACTGCAATTAATGGATACCCTACTTGCAGCATATTTCACTTGTCAATTCTGAAGTTTCACTAAATATTGAAGGAAGCAAATATACAGTAAGTGTAGACATCTAAAACCATTTAATTATGTATGTTTCTGCCTATGAATATTGGTTCAAGTGGTAGAAGAATATTGCGGCAATGACAGTTAGGTTTTAACAATGTTCTAATATTTTGGGCTTATTTAGATTAATTTGGTAAGGGGAGGTCCTGGAAGCTACAGTCTAACGATGAATGACTTAGAGATTGAAGCAGAGATACATACTCTACGTGATGGAGGTCTATTGATGCAGGCAAGCTGTTACTCTGCCT
Source organism: Fraxinus sp. D2006-0159 (assembly GCA_903798375.1). NCBI lineage: Eukaryota > Viridiplantae > Streptophyta > Magnoliopsida > Lamiales > Oleaceae > Fraxinus > Fraxinus sp. D2006-0159. The sequence continues at coordinate 10,409 of CAIGRQ010023096.1, read as the reverse complement.
AGTCCTTTATTTCTCTCTTATTAGAAACTGTTTAAAAATTATTTTTTTATCTGCTACTTTATTGATGCATGGTAAATGGATGGCTATTCATCTATTACTTGGCTTGGTTAATTTACTGCTGCAGCTGGATGGAAACAGTCATGTTATATATGCAGAGGAGGAAGCAGCTGGAACGCGCCTTCTTATTGATGGAAGGACTTGCTTACTTCAGGTGCCAAAGATTTTTTTATTTTTTCCTATTTAAATTAAGTTTTGTCAGTAGAGACTTATACCTTGTTTGATCCCCATTATTTTCAAAATACATTTTTTTCTTTCTTCTTTCAACAAACACATTCTTCAATAAAATAATTTTACATGCAAATCCAAAACTTTTCATTATTTTTTAACCATACATTCTCTATCAATCTACTATTCCAAAATTCATTCTTCTATAAAAATGATGCTCAAACATGCTCTTAGTCAGTTCTCTTTGTATTCAGAATGATCACGATCCATCTAAGTTAGTGGCAGAAACACCATGCAAGCTTCTAAGGTATCTGGTAGTAGATGGCTGCCATGTTGATGCTGACACACCTTATGCGGAGGTTGAGGTCATGAAAATGTGTATGCCCCTTCTCTCACCTTCTTCCGGAAATATCCATTTTCTGATGTCTGAAGGTCAAGCAATGCAGGTACACACGATTATTATACGAGGTATCATTGTTTCTATCCTTTGTAACAACTATGAAATGAATGATTCTGCAGGCTGGTGAGCTTATAGCAAGACTTGACTTAGATGATCCGTCTGCTGTAAGAAAAGCAGAACCTTTTCACGGTAGCTTTCCCCTTTTGGGACCTCCAACTGCCATATCTGGAAAAGTTCATCAACGGTGTGCTGCAAGTTTGAATGCAGCTCGGATGATTCTGGCTGGTTACGAGCATAACATTGATGAAGTAGGTATCTTTTTGTCGGTTATATATCTCCGAAGGAAATTTACTGACTTCTGAAGAACCAATATCTTTAATTCAGTAATACTTGGCCATGTACACAATGAATACTTTGAATGCAATTTAACACAATTCTTTCATTAAATTGATATCCGTTTCAGGTAGTTCAGAACTTGCTTAGTTGCCTGGACAATCCTGAGCTCCCTTTCCTTCAGTGGCAAGAATGCTTTGCTGTCCTGGCAAACCGACTATCCAAGGACCTTAGATATGAGGTTATTCCAGCAAAGATGCTACAGTCTTATTTCTTCAGACAAATGTAGTTTATTGTTATCTGAAATCTCAATTACTTTTGGTTTATATAAACCTTCAGTNCAGTGGCAAGAATGCTTTGCTGTCCTGGCAAACCGACTACCCAAGAACCTTAGATATGAGGTTATTCCAGCAAAGATGCTACAATCTTATTTCTTCAGAGAAATGGTAGTTTATTGTTCATCTGAAATATCAATTACTTTTGGTTTATGTAAACTTTCAGTTGGAAGTAAAATATAAGGAGTGTGAAGGAATCTCCAATATGCCAACTGTTGACTTCCCTGCAAAAACTTTGCGGGGTGTTCTTGAGGTTTGTCGTTTGTCTTGGGTCATCAATCTTTATGGTTCCTTTTTTTCTTTGTTGAAAGGGAATCACATCTTGTGACGGCTTTATGTTTCCTTCACTGCTTCAGGCCCATCTAAATTCCTACCCTGAAAAGGAAAAAGGAGCCCAAGAACGATTAGCTGAGCCTCTAATTAGTCTTGTCAAGTCATACGAGGGTGGCAGAGAGAGCCATGCCCGCATTATAGTTCAGGGGCTTTTCGAAGAATATTTATCAGTTGAAGAATTATTTAGTGACAATATCCAGGTGATTGCCACTGCAAATACTAATCACGAGTTCTTGTTATCTGGTGTTCGTCTTGTCTATCTTGTGCACCTTCTTGCACATTTTGGCCAATTTAAATGGTTGGTCATTTCTGTGTCTAATTTCTTCTATTGACTTTGTGATGTCATAACTTTATGGCTTCAAAAATGTACAGTTAACTACGCATGCCAGTTAATTTCTGTATTTCGGCCTTTTAAATTGTCATATTGTCCTGGAAGCAGAATTATAAAGAAATAACACACCGAAGGCCCCAATGAATAAAATCCTGTGCAAATTTCGCTAATATGTGTAATATGCAGTCACAACGTTTCTCTCTTTTTCAGGCAGACGTAATCGAACGCTTAAGACTTCATTACAAGAAAGATCTCTCCAAAGTTGTTGACATTGTGCTTTCCCATCAGGTATAACGAAATTATTCACCTGAATCCTGGTTTGCTCCTATTATGTTTGCTGCTAAGGCTTTTTTTTTTTGGTGCCATGAAATTTTCCAGGGTGTTAGGAGTAAAAATAAGTTGATACTATGTCTCATGGAGCAGCTAGTGTATCCTAATCCTGCTGCATACCGAGATCAACTAATCCGTTTTTCTGCACTCAACCACACAAACTACTCTGAGGTTGGTAATTCCACTTAGTTTCTATTGTCTTGCACATATATCTTTCTAGGTGTTCTCCGTTTGATGTTTGGTTAACACCTATTCTTATTTTGAATATGAAGTTTCAATCAAAGGTTTGGTTGTTTTTGACCTCCTAACTTCTTTTATTCTTTAATTATTGACTTCTAGTTTATGTTCTTTCATATCTAATGGTACAACCAAGTCTGAGTCTCTTTGTATTTTGCAGTTAGCATTAAAGGCAAGTCAACTCCTAGAACAGACAAAACTCAGTGAGCTTCGTTCCAGTATTGCCAGGAGTCTTTCGGAGTTAGAAATGTTCACTGAAGATGGTGAAAACATGGATACTCCCAAAAGAAAAAGTGCCATAAATGAACGAATGGAAGCCCTTGTCAGTGCTCCTTTAGCAGTTGAAGATGCACTTGTTGGTCTTTTTGATCACAGTGATCACACACTTCAGCGACGGGTTGTCGAAACTTATGTTCGCAGATTATATCAGGTAATATTGTTCAAAGAAATATGGTTATATGCTAATCGAGCTCTTGGAAATTTCTTGTCTGATATTTAGTATCTTTCATCAGCCCTACCTTGTAAAGGGGAATGTCACGATGCAATGGCACAGGTTTGGACTTATAGCATCATGGGAGTTCTTGGAAGGGCATGTTGATAGTAAGGTTGGGTCTGAAGATCGAATCTTGGATGAGCCATCAGTTGTAAATCACAGTGAGAGAAAGTGGGGATCGATGGTTGTCATCAAATCTCTCCAATTCTTGCCAACTGTGTTAACTGCTGCGTTGAGGGAAACAACACTTAATTTGCAAAGTGCAATTTCCAATGGATCTGTTCAGCCAGCTAGTTATGGTAATATGATGCACATTGCGTTGGCAGGCATCAACAATCAAATGAGTTTACTTCAGGACAGGTATTATGCATGCCTAGAAGTTTTTCTATGCTAGATTGCAAGAAGTTTTTATTGTATGTTTGTCTCAATTGGGAGGCCACAGTGTAAAATTTCCCATCCTGATCTTACACAGATTCCTTGGACATTGAGATATTTCATACTTTAATCTAACCTAAAATATTTTGAGTGATTACTTGACCCATGCTTTATCACGTTTTGAGAAAATTTTCAGTATTTGACTCCCTTGCTTCAGAAGTATTAGAGTATCTAATTATGTTATTCCATCTCAACCCACGGGCAACTGTAGCCGAGATTAGTTTCCATATCCTTTTCTCTGGCACTGGCCTAGTTTCTGTCAAATGCATGCATTATTTGATAAGTTAATTTAATTGAATTGTTTTCTTATGCTTGGTAATAGGTTAACAAAGTGACTCAGTGGTTTCTGTTCTGACTTTTATTATTATGTTATGTCTGTTTTCAGTGGTGATGAGGATCAGGCTCAAGAGCGAGTCAACAAGTTAGCCAAAATATTGAAAGAGAAAGAAGTAAGCTCCAGTCTAAGAAATACAGGTGTGGGGGTTATCAGCTGTATCATACAGAGAGATGAAGGGCGAGGTCCTATGAGGCATTCCTTTCATTGGTCAGCTGAAAAACTCTACTACGAGGAGGAGCCTCTATTGCGTCACCTGGAACCTCCTTTGTCCACATACCTTGAGCTGGTTTGTTGATTATTCAGTCTTTTTTGTTGTAATATAATATAAAAGTTTATCTTATTTTGATCTGGTCTGGTTAAATATCCATTAATTTACTTTGAACAGGATAAACTTAAAGGTTATAATGATATACGGTACACCCCTTCTCGGGACCGACAGTGGCACCTGTACACCGTTCTAGACAAACCTCTTTCCATTCAGAGGATGTTTCTCAGAACTCTTGTTAGGCAGCCCCTATCAAATGAAGGTCTGACAACATATCAAGGACTGGACCAGGGAGCAACTCAATCTCTGTGGACTCTGTCTTTTACTTCAAGGAGCATTTTGAGGTCCTTAATGTCTGCAATGGAGGAACTTGAACTTAATGTCCATAATTCTACTATCAAATCTGAACATGCTCAAATGTACCTCCATATCTTGAGGGAGCAACAAATAGATGATCTTCTGCCGTACCACAAGTAAGAATATTTGATATTTCGTTCTGCTGGTCAGCATACCAACTTACAGCCTTATTAAGTTAACAACATCATTTGCAGGAGAGCAGATATACCAGATGGGCGTGAAGAAGCTGCAGTTGAGAAACTCTTGAGCGAGCTGGCACGGGAAATTAATGCATCAGTTGGTGTAAAAATGCATCGTCTTGGTGTTTGTGAGTGGGAAGTGAAGCTTTGGATATCATCTGAAGGAGAATCTAACGGAGCTTGGAGGATTGTGGTTTCTAATGTGACTGGTCACACTTGTATCGTTCACGTACGTAAGATTGGGCTTTGCATCATTAATGGCATATGTTAGTCTGATCTGCTGCTCTATGTGACTGGAACTGATAAATAAAAAAATTTCTCAAAATTTATTTCAATGATGAATATGTCATGGGGTCTGTTAGTTATTCATTGCAGCACTATGCTGTAAGTTAGTATTTAATCTATTAGTGCTGTCGCACAATATTTACCAAGTAGAAACTTTCTTATCAGTAAACTAGTTGCTTAAAATCTGTGAATAAGTGTTGAAGTAGCTTTATTTCTATATTAACCTTTCAGATTTATCGAGAAGTTGAGGATACCAGCAAACAACAAGTAGTTTATCATTCAACCTCTGGGCAGGGCTCTTTGCATGCTTTGCCTGTGAATGCACAGTATAAGCCTTTGGGAGTTCTTGACCAGAAACGTATTTTGGCCCGGAAAAGCAGCACCACTTACTGCTACGATTTCCCGCTGGTAAATGGCTGTAATCTTTATAATATGTAATTCAGATATTATTGATCAATTTATGTGCATTTATTTTGAGGTAGCTTTATTTGCAGGCATTTGAGGCAGCTTTGGACAAATCATGGTCCCAGTCTTCTGGGATCAACAACTCTAAGGATAAAGCCAACCTCAGAGTCGCAGAGTTGGTTTTTGCTGACCAGAAAGGTACGTGGGGTACTCCTCTTGTTTCTGTTGAGAGACAGCCTGGACTTAATGATGTTGGCATGGTAGCCTGGCGCATGGAAATGTCCACACCCGAGTTCCCTTCTGGACGAACCATTCTTATTGTATCAAATGATGTAACTTTCAAAAATGGTTCTTTTGGCCCCAGAGAGGATGCGTTTTTCCAGGCCGTAACTGATGTTGCTTGCACTCAGAAACTACCTCTTATTTATCTGGCTGCAAATTCAGGAGCCCGTATTGGTGTAGCCGAGGAAGTGAGATCTTGCTTTAAAGTTGGCTGGTCTGATGAATCAAACCCAGAACGTGGTTTCCAATATGTTTACTTAACTCCTGAGGACTATGCACGCATTGGATCATCTGCGATAGCACACGAACTAAAGCTCTCAAGTGGAGAATCCCGATGGGTAATAGATACTATTGTAGGAAAGGAGGACGGCTTGGGAGTTGAAAACTTAAGTGGTAGTGGAGCCATTGCCAGTGCATATTCAAAGGCATACATGGAAACATTTACCTTGACCTATGTGACGGGTAGAACTGTTGGCATTGGTGCTTATCTTGCCCGTCTTGGTATGCGGTGCATACAAAGGCTTGATCAGCCAATTATTCTGACTGGTTTCTCTGCACTGAACAAGCTTCTGGGTAGGGAGGTGTACAGCTCCCACATGCAACTTGGTGGACCTAAAATTATGGCGACAAATGGAGTAGTTCATCTTACAGTGTCAGATGATCTAGAGGGGATATCAGCTATTTTGAAATGGCTAAGCTTTGTTCCATCATATGCCGGTGGTCCACTTCCCATTTTGTCTCCCTTGGATTCTCCTGAGAGACCTGTTGAATACCTACCGGAGACCTCGTGTGATCCCCGTGCAGCTATCTGTGGTGCAATGGATGGTAGTGGGAAATGGCTTGGGGGTATGTTCGATCGGGACAGTTTTATTGAGACACTGGAAGGCTGGGCAAGAACTGTTGTAACAGGACGTGCGAAGCTTGGAGGAATACCTATAGGAATTGTTGCTGTTGAGACTCAAACTATGATGCAAGTAATCCCTGCAGATCCTGGGCAGCTAGATTCTCATGAAAGGGTCGTTCCTCAGGCTGGGCAGGTATGGTTTCCTGATTCTGCAACTAAGACTGCCCAAGCATTGATGGACTTCAATAGAGAAGAGCTGCCACTCTTCATTCTTGCCAACTGGAGAGGCTTTTCAGGTGGACAAAGGGACCTCTTTGAAGGTATCCTCCAGGCTGGATCAACGATTGTTGAGAACCTTAGAACATATAAACAGCCTGTTTTTATATACATACCTATGATGGGCGAACTCCGTGGTGGGGCATGGGTGGTTGTGGACAGTAAGATCAATTCAAACCACATTGAAATGTATGCAGAACGGACAGCTAAAGGAAATGTCCTTGAGCCAGAAGGTATGATCGAGATTAAGTTTCGAACTAGAGAGCTGCTAGAATGCATGGGTAGGCTCGACCAACAGCTAATCAATCTGAAGGCTGGACTTCATAAAGCAAAAAGCACAGCAACACTTGCAATTGTTGAGGATTTGCAGAGACAAATAAAATCTCGTGAGAAGCAACTTCTGCCATTGTACACTCAAATAGCTACAAAATTTGCAGAATTGCATGATACTTCATTCAGAATGGCTGCGAAAGGGGTGATCCGAGAAGTTGTAGAGTGGTCAAATTCTCGGTCTTTCTTCTACAAGAGATTACACAGGAGAGTTGTTGAAGACTCGTTGATCACAACTGTGAGAGATGCTGCTGGTCACCAGCTTGCATATAAATCTGCTAGGGAGATGATTAAGAAATGGTTTTTGGACTCAGATATAGCTAGGGGGAAAGAAAATTCTTGGATGGATGATGAGACTTTCTTTTCATGGAAGGATGATTCCAGAAACTATGAGGAAAATCTACAAGAGTTGCATGTGCAAAAGATGACGCTTCAATTATCAAGCATTGGTGATTCAACAATGGATTTACGAGCACTACCTCGTGGTCTTTCTGCCTTGCTAAAACAGGTAAAGTGTCCGTCTCTTGCTCTTCTATTATGATTTTCCCTTTTCTTTTCCATCCTTTCTTTCATTCTAATAATTTTAGTTAAACTGGAACACAATGCAGGTGAATCCATCAATTAGACAGCAGTTGATAGATGAACTAAAACAGGTACTCAATTGATTGAAGCTGCATGCAGACTGCCAGCACACAGGGCCCACAGACAACTCATCTTCTCATTGTACACAATTTTGTGTTGATTTCAAATTATTTCGTGTTTCATTCCCCTACCTGCATGAAAACCTTGTAATCTTGCTCTCATTTCACTGTTAAAGGATCTGAAGAAGCTGTGCTGATCAGTCTTAGAATTGTAAATAGTAGTCTTGAGCATGATGTAGAAGAGTGTTGTCTCCCATCTTTTGGGCAGTAATGTGACAATTTTAGCAGGCTCTACGAATTGAGGTTCCTGCATAGATCCCATGTATTATTCATTTTTCATGTAATATTAATATGTTACCAACACCCATATTTTCTGTTCATCGATGTAGATAGCATAGCTGCCTCCCACAACCTTGGTTGTGTGTTTTCAAAATTTAAATACAATTCTTGTTCTAGTTCCTCATTTTTACGCTGCCCGTTTACTTGATGAAACTAGATGAAATTGTAAAAGTTTGTAGAAAAGGAAATATTGTCCTCCCTCTATTCTATTCACTTCATTTTCCCTTATCTCGATTTCTTCTCCTCTTTCTCTTCTTCTCTTTTGGCTTCTCTTCTTTCCTCTGCTTCTCTATTTCCTTTTCTTTCTCTCTTGTTTTTCATCTGCAGCTCTCATTTTCTCAGCCCTCTTTTAACTCTGAAAGACATTTTTTACGCAAAATTTGTAGTTTTTTTCTATGAGTTCTATATATAACTGGAGCCTGTTGCCTCTTGCTGTCCAGCGCGGCCCTTGGTGGCATTTGGTTTAATTTAGTTACTAGTGTTAATCGTTTCTTTCTAATTATGGTCCTCGATTGGATTTGTATGGCATCAGACTCCAAGCTCAAGTTATTGTCTCGCTCTGAGCAGTTGGTTGTTCAAGTTAGTGGCTTTATTTTTTATTTTCAAAACGCATTCGACCAATATATATGAAAGCAATGTTAAATCTTTAAAAATTATAATTTTTCATTCTAGCTAGATCGAGATTTGGATCTCGATCCAATACAACAATGTATGAAAATCCAATCATGGTCAACATGTATTTTGACAGAAGTTTGTTAAACTGGTTGGTTGATTATGTTTCATTGGCGAGGATCTATGGTGTCGAGATACCATTCCTTATATGTTGTCGCAACTCACACATCAAGATGAGTGGAGGTTCATTTGATTCGCGCTTGATTACAAGAAGCTCAAAGATAAGGCCAAGGAAAGAGGTGAAACTCCACCATAAAGTGGAGTTTTCTCCAAATTGATTTCACGTTTTGGTCTATTTCGAGTATTAGGAACAAATTTAATGAGCATAAAACTAATAGAATGATATTTTTGGGGCATTTCTAATAATGTCAAATCTTATTCATATTTTGGCATTTTGTCATCCCATTTTAAACATGGTCGAGGCTCGTGTAGCAATGTGATTAATGTTCGAGTTGGTACATTGTTGTTTTAACAGTGTATACATAAGATTTCAATTGAGTTACTACTTACTAACAAAATGATTGAAATTGTCAGGAAACTTTAGTGATCAATTTGGAACAAAATAAACAATAAGGACCAAATGTGTATATAAGCCATAAACCTTTTTTTTTTCCTACAGTTAACGTAGTGGCCTATGCATATAAATACATAGATCAAAAAGAGCAGCATGCAGTTGTACATTTGTTTTTCGAGTAATTTCAAATAACCCAATATTCTTCAGAATCTCTTTCAATGAAATGAATGTAACTCAAACCTCTAATATAAAGAGTGGCTATATATTTATGCCATTTTCAAACTCTAAGAGCGTTCTTTTGTACAACAAATTCAAGGTTGTCTCTTGCAAGACAACCTTGCCATTTGCCAAAATGGCAGCCATCGACTTTCACGAAGAGCTCTCTGTTAATGCAAGTGTGGAAGAAATCAAGAAAGCATATAGGAAAATGGCCATCCTATATCATCCCGAAGTCTGTGATCCTTTGATGGCTGAAGAATCGACCCGGGTTTTTGTTGAGTTACAGAAGGCTTATGAAGATTTGCTGGATCTAGATTCTAAATGCAGAGAGGTATCAAGAGATAAATGGGAAATTCAGCTTTCAAAATTGAAAAGAAGATCTCAAAAGGAGGGGAGTTGGGCTTCTAGAATGAGAGCATCACATTAATATGCTTGAAAATTATATATCTCTGTCATTTTTTCTTAATTCTTATTGATATCTGTTCTTTATTCTTTACTATGTATTTGATGGATTAACCAGATTCAAAGAAAAAAATATAGCAATCATTCATTTGCAATTACGTAAATAAGTTTGTTATATTCAGATTCTATTCTTCAGTCATATTAGGAATGGGTTAATTTCACAAACGGTCATTGAACCTACCTAAAAATTACAAAATGGTCACTGAAGTTTAAAACTTGCAGAAACGGTCATTGAAATTTCATACGCTTTCACAAACGGTTACTGAAGTTTTAATTTGTTTGACAAACGGACACTAAAGGACCGTTATGATTTTAATGCAAACTTAAAAGACCAAAACTCATGGACATAGAAACTTGACCACCTCAAGTACAAATTTCTTTTAAACAAGAATATACTATATTTTTATGTGAACTAAAAATAAATAAAAATGCATTAAAAGCTAGAAAATCTATGCACGATCATCGAAAAATATAGAAAAATATTTAAATCTCATATCTAAATTTATGGTTTTGTTCGTATATAGGTTGAACGAGAATTAAAATATCACTT
>CAIGRQ010023091.1:0-14452 GCA_903798375.1 Fraxinus sp. D2006-0159 | reverse complement strand
GTTTAAGAAGATTTGATAGGTACTACTCATACCAACAAGGTGCATCTTCGTTTCTGGAAGTCCATCGTTAGAAACTTTACAGTTAAGTGCTTGGCTTGGAGCAATTTCATAATGGGTGACCCCCTGAAAAATTTTCTCGAGGAACGTGCAAGTGAGGATAAAGTATGCTGAAAAGACCCATGTTGGTACAGTGGGAATAGTACTTCGTCGATCTAACGACAGTGACAGCTCGTTAATTGGGACCCGGGTCATTACAAAACGTTTTTGAATAAACATGAAATCTCATTCGAACGAGGGGAGATAACCATTTTTTGATAAGATTATTTCATAAGGCGAGGGTATGCATGTTCTTCTAGAGTAGCGACCGACATCCACCCCATGTTTTCAAAATATTCTTCAATATGAAATGCGGGTACTTCAATAGTAAAGTTGGCAAAATCAACGTTCTTACCTATTAAGATGGGTGATTATTCAAATGGATTGACCGGCACCTCGAGCTCCATATCAAATTCCTCATTGAATGACGGTTAAGAAGATCATTGCACCGTGATGTTGAGTCTTTTCTTCGTTCTTCTAGACTCCGACATTGTGGAATAAGATGGAAAAGGATGGGTTCGTATTGTTGAACAAAGGTAAGATTTAGTGGATGAATACTTGAAATTTATGGAGATTGATGATGTAGAGATTGTGGTTTTAAGCAATTCAATAGAGAAATGGAGAGTGGATTGAAAGATTGACGGATTTAGAGTGTTTTTAGGAAGAGGTTTAAAAAGAAAAATGAAACACTCTTCTAGGGTTCGAAATATTTTGTGGGAAGTTGATGAAAATTTGATTTTTGAGGTACAAGGTAATGGATTTTTTATTTGGAGGAGTAATTGATGAATTGAGTGGGAAAGGGAAAAAAAGTGGCTAGATTTAGGGAGAGAATTTGGAGAAGAATGGAGAAAAAGTGAGGAAGAGGGGTTCTGGTTCGCGAAATCAGACCTATAAATTGCAAAATCAGAGTTAAAATTCTTTGTCAAACCGGATGGGTCAACCGGACGTCCGGTTTGCTCGTCCGTTCGCCCTTTTTTCTTAAAAAAAAATATGATACGCGTGAAATAATGAGATCATGTAATCGAATGTACTCAATTATGTAGCTCAAATTCATCAAAAAGTAATTTGTGTGTGATCTCTTAAAAAGTAATTTCAACCTCTATTTGATCCCCATTTCGGGCAAATTGTAGAAATCTTTTGAACATTGCTACAGTAAGATTCTTGACATTTTCTGTGCAACTTTCAGCCGGGCAATTGTACACAATGACCATAATGCCCTCATTGAATGATGTTCACCTTCACACTTTCCCAATTCATAAGGGCGGCTTCGTAATTTTGCATATGTTGTCATAACCTTTTGACCAAAATTGTTAGCAATGGAGCCCACGTGATTTGAAATGAAAATGCATTTTTTGGCCAAAATAATGTGTGTTAAACGGGTGCTCTAATTTCAATGTGTTTCATTCGAGAGTGCTGGGGATTTTAGACAAGTTTATTGTACTAGTGTTATCACGCATGATAGGAGTATGATTAAAGGATAGGTGATAATCACTAAAAGTTTGTTTCATCCATAGAACTTGTGCACAACAACTAGGGCCAAATATATTCGGCTTCGGCAATAGAAAATGCAATGGAGTTTTGTTTCTTGCTAAACCATGATACAAGTGCAAAGCCCAGAAAATGACATGTTTCGCTAGTGCTTTTTCGATCGATTGTGCATACAGCCCAATTGACATTTGAGTAGCTAAGTAGATCAATGTGAGTGCCTTTATGCTACCAAAGCCCTAACATTTTAGTGCCACTATGGTATCTAAAGATTCGTTTTATGGCTTTAAGATGTGATTATTTAGGATTCGATCGAAATCTAGCACATAAACATACACTAAACATAATATCGGGTCTACTTGCGAAAACAAAGGATCCGACATACCTCGATATTTAGTTATATCAACAAATGTACCTTGATCGTCTTATCCAATTTTATGGATGTGCTCATAGGAGTGCTCATTGGCTTCAAATCATCCATGTCGAATCTCTTAAGCATATTAAAAATGTACTTACTTTGATTGATGAGAGTTCCATTACAAGTTTGCTTAATTTGGAGATCGAGGAAGAATTTAAGTTCTCTCATCATGCTCATTTCAAATTCCATGCTCATACATTTAGAGAACTCTTCACAAAAATGAACATTAGTAGCATCAAATATAGTATCATCAACATAAATTTAAACAATGATCATATTGATCTTTTGAGTTTTAACGAAAAGAGTGATATCCGCTTTTCCAATTGAAAACCTATTTGAAAATAGAAATTTGCTTAATCATTCGTATGAAGCCTTATGAGCTTGTTTTAGACCATAGATAGTTTTTCGAAGTTTAAAAACATATTTCGGATGTTTGTGATTTTTAAAATCGGGTGGTTGTTCAACACACTTCTTCTTAAATAAAACCGTTAAGAAAAACACTTTTGACATCTGTTGATCTTGAAAAATGGCTTCGAGGTGGCCAACAGAAAAAGCCTTCAAGTCAGCTCTTCCCTGCACATGTAGAATGGCGTCAGTTACCCATGGCCTTTCCCGAAAGGATTGGGAACGGTCGCGAAAACTTCGACGGTCAAGTCAGTTTATGTTCAACCGGAAAAGAGTTCACCAATGGTGGAACACTCGTCTGGAAAATGGGTGATAGAAATGTATTATGATACATGTGCTAATGCATGGGGGAGAGAAACGTTACTCAAGTTTGCTATGTTTGTTGGAGAGAGTGGGATTTGAATCCTTCTTCATGCACAAATAAGGTGTATTTATACCAAGGATGGGAAGAGGAGAGCTGTTGGATGAGGAGACACGTGTTATCAGATCCTCAGGGCTCGTGTTATCCTAGGTGTCAATCTGTCTTTCCATAGGTTGGCTGGTATTGGATGTTTCTGACAAAAGCAGCTGAATTGACCATTTGGGTCCTGCTACATGTCCCATCAATCAGGGATTTAACTTAGGGAAGATCTGTATGAAATCTTCGTTGGGGCGAGGCGAGGCAGTAGTATGGTCCTGTATGGTCCTTTGCATCTGTGGTGTATCTCAAATGAGTTCGGTTCCTTTGCTAGCATCTGTCCAGTTCGTCCCCAGTGTAATCGCTTCAGCCTATACAGTCAGCTCATCCCATGCGTAATCACCTCGACTGCCACGTGGCGCAGTGCGAACCACCATTGCTGACACGCGCAGGTCAGGAGGCGGGCCTGTCACAAGCCCGTAACAATAGTCCTGCAAGTCCATGTATGGATATTTATATAATACAAGTCCATGTTGGGACGCACGGGGAGGAGGGGCCGACGCTAGGCGAATGGAGTGACGTTACTGTATAAAATAGTGATATGAGGCGAAGTCGGGGTATTGCCGAAGTGATATGGGTTGACAATTCTTGTGGAGAACTGTTACAACGCGAAGCTGTTTCGGCCGAAGCGATAGGAGTTGGCAATTCTATAAGGAGTTGTTACAACATCAAACTCTACTTTGGCCGAAGTGATATGGGTTGACAACTCTTGTGGAGAGCTGTTGCAATGCGAAACTGTTGCGGTCGAAGCGATAGGAGTTGGCAACTCTGTGAGGAGTTGTTGCAACATCAAACTCTGCTCTGGCCGAAGTGATATGGGTTGACAACTCTTGTGGAGAGCTGTTGCAACGCTAAGCTATTACAGCCAAAGCGATAGGAGTTGGTAACTCTGTGATGAGTTGTTGCAACATCAAACTCTGCTTTGGCCTTGCAACATCAAACTCTGCTTTGCATTTTCACCATTATTTCAATGCTTTATTGTGGAAAGCGTCATCCCGTCCAGTTGGTGTGAGTGTTACCGTTAAATGCATACCTAGACTCACTTTTAATTTGAAACTCGCAGGGTAAATAACATACACGGTTCATCTTCCATCTTCTCCACTCTTCAAGTACTGTGAGCACCCATTTTCTTCATCCTCTTCTACTATCATCTACAATATCTCCTCTCGTAGTAGGCTATTATCTGCACGCGTTGGAGGGCGAACTGAGAGAAGGTAATGTTTCACTTTGAGTCCGTTATTTTTTATTTTACAATTCGAAATTTCAAGCTTTGAGTAATCGAGGCTTCATTGCTATTTTTTATGGAATATATTATTGTTTTTCACAGAATTTTGTGTCGAATGAAAATGCTTCCTCCATTTGTTAGAGAGGCCGATGACGAGACACCCACATATGGTATGAACACTGTCTATCCATGATCATTATTTTCCCTTTATTAATTTTGTTGCCATGTGAAATTAAAGTTTGGAACTCTATTGAAATGGGAATTAGGAAAAGACTTTCAACACTGTGAAGGTTTTTTTGGGGGGTATGTAGGTATTGCTCTGAAATTACATGACATTGGTTGGGAGTTGTAATTTCTATGGTTTTCGTTGGGTTTTGAGCATTATATGATGTGCAGTCCATTATTGCCCTGGTTTGATCAGTGTGCATTTTTTTTTATTTCCATACCGCCTTTCACTGTTCATTCCCTCATCTCTATATTCTTTTGCATGCAGGTGCAAATTCTGGCTACTTCTCTGTTGAATTGCATCACATAGGCAATTTCTTTGTTAAGCCAAACAATTTGGCATACGAACATGGATTTGTGCTTTTCTTCGATTTTTTTCATGCCTCATTATTTACGAAAGGTCATTTGATGAAGTTCTTAAATATAGTTGGTTATGATTTGATGTTGGAGTTTTTAATAGAAAAAATGAAAAATGAGTTTAGAGAAGGGGTTGACTAGATTGGAGAGTGATAATGTTATTAAAGAAATGTTTAGGGATAGAGATGGGCATCCAGATGTATGTTGTAGCCCCATTGCAATTGCATGCATCGATCTCAGAAGTTGATACGCAATGCGATGAACCACAAATATTTGAAGGTTGTTACTTACCTTATGTGGAAGAGAACGAGGGTGGGAAGCTTGAAATTGATTGGTCGGATCATTTTTTTATGAGAACGCTGAAGAGTTGTGGTCACATTACGAGGAAACCTTCCAATACCATTATGAAGAAGATCAAAATATGGGTGATATGGGTGTTGAAGATGATGAAGTCGGGGTAAAGCTCATAATGATGAACAAAGTATGGGAGATGAGGTTGAAGGTTTGGCGGAATCTGATTACAAGATTGAGGATCAGCCAGCATTTAATGCTGGAATCGAGAATCAAAAGGTTAATTTTGATTTTGGATTCGGTGTGGTAGATGAGCATCAGGTTGGGGGTTCTGTTACCAACTATGGGGACTCCGACGAAGAGGTTTTTGAAGTGATCTAACCATTTTACCCTTCAAGTTTCAAATTAAAATTGAGTCCAGGTATGCATTTAATGGTAAAACTCACAGTAAATGGACGGAATGACGTTTTCCACAATGAAACGTTGAAATAAGAGTCAAAATGTAAAAAAATTAAAACGTATAGACGTTTTGCACACAAAAGGTCAAACATGGGAACATTTTGTGCTAATAAGGCTATTGATAACTATCTTTTCCAGAATTCTAGTACTGAAGGTATGGGAGTTGGGACCCTTAAAAAACCCAAGTCTTTGGACAAACTCTCACCTAACCAAAACCGTGCAAATTTGATACTGTACTGTATTTTGGGACCTCACTCAACTATTTTCCGTTAGCGTTCCGGGTGTCGAGAAGCATGTCCGAACTATCAACACACGATCAAATACAAACAATTGTCTAATTGTTAGTCAATTACCCTAACTCAATCAACTATTAATTAAAAAACTTGGCTCTTCCGCAGTCTACGCTAAATGAATTGTTTGTCGGGATTTGATGGCGAATTTTCATCTACCCAAATCATTTTGAATAGTAAACTATTGTATTTTATAAATGATTGATTAAAAAATTCCAGTCAATTCACGCACGTGTCTACAGTATCTTCTTGTCAACTTTTGCATTTGAATTACAAAGTATCTCAAAGCATATAAAATACTTGATGCCAGTCGGATTATGCAGAAACATACAAGAACAAGGTAATTATATGGGGAGAACGTATTAAAAGATAGATAAAATCCCTTCCCAGTGCATAATTCACCTAAAAAAGATAAATTAATTTGTTTTCATACAGTTGAGTCGAGCTAAAATAGTACTACATACCAAACATTTTATATTGACTAGGAATACAAGACCAAGCGACGAGCGCAGTGAGTGCAGATATATTTCCTCTTGACTAAAAGGCAAAGGGGAACAAAGCAGAACCTCCTTTTGCACTCGAAATCCACCATGTCTACCTTCGCTTTGCAATGGGGACACGACCCTGTGGCTTGTTGTCGACCCAATTCTCTCTCTTCTTCACCACAAACATAAACCCAACACATTGTCTTACATATATGTAAGTGTATATTTTATCCTGCATATATGTGTGTGTGTGTGTGTTTTGTGGTGTTTATATGCTTTTGGAGTTTTGATGGTCAAGTCCGTGCCTAGCTGTTCGTACATATAGAGGTAAATTCTGGTGAGAAAATTAGTGTAACTATAGCAGATTGATTAGGTGCCATAAATCCTTCTTTCTGTGTATTTTGGAATCTTTCACTTTAATATTGTTACCAACATAAATTGAATAATGTTATTTGTAGGAAAGACTATCCGGAGTCGTCCTACTTGATATATACATAGCAGTTTTTTATTTAGGGTCTGTTTGAACCACATTATTTTGGAAGAATATATTCTGGAATAGTAGATTGATGAAGAATGTGTGGTTGAAAAAGAAGGAAAAGTTATAAATGTAATGGAAAATATTATTTTATTGAAGAATGTGTGGTTGAAAATGAGTAGAAGAATGAAAATAAAAATTTTAATATGTACCAAACAGTGTAATGTATTAATATGATAGTTTTTTATTAAATCATTAAAAAGAATTTCTATGAGTATGTTACGTATGACGACCATCGATAGTTTTCACCGTGAATAACATTATTTATAAATGAGCAGTGCTGCTCTATCAGACCTGGTAAAGATCTTGTAAAGCAGCTGTGAGGAGGGGAGAGGGTAGGTTTTTTACATTTTAGGGGGGTGGTTTATGAGGTGGGTCCCCACCTCATGTGAGGCACCAGGCCTGGTAGAGGGGGTTTTCCCTTTATAAATTTGGTTTCAACGTTCAATGAGTAATGCCAAGTGGCATAATGTCAGTCTAGGCTCCATTCCTACCTAGGCTCTATTAAGCACCAACAATGCTATATAGGATTATTCTTCTGCAAATTGGATTGCAACAATATTATTTATGGTTGCATCAATTTTCCTTCTAGGCATATGTGAATTTGGTTGACAACAATTCTCGTTTAACTAATCTCTATCCATATATTTTAGTGATATCGATGCAAAAATAGTAAAGGGATTCTCAAAGTATTAGGACCCATTTTGTTTGTGTTTTTTGTTCAATTTCAATTTTTTTAAGGGTCCATTTTAAGATTGTTAAAAATATTTTTTATTTTTATTTTTTGAATAATTATTTCTCAAAATAGAAATTAGAAATAAGTTTGGTTTGAAAATTTGAAAAAAAAAATTAATGACATTTTATTTCATTAAATTGATTATTCAGTAAATATACAACAATTTTATGTTAATATATTATCAAGTAATACGTAAATTCTAAAGCTGGTGAATCTTACAATATTTTTTCTCGCTACAAAAATAAAATAAATAATAAATTGAATTTAAAATATAGAAAATAAAAATAAAAATTAATTACGTGGACTGAGAATGTTTTTATTTGTGTTTGTTTAAATATTGTTTTAGAATTTTTTATGTAAATAATTATTAAGAGTTTGAATTATTTTTATTTTTCATAATTTCTATTTTTCTAGAAGTTTTTATATTTATTTTTTTAGAATTTTAGAATTTTTTTTTATTCTTTAGAATTTATTAAATTTATTTTTTGAATATATTATTCTTGATTTTCTTTAATTTTTAATTTAATTTAAATTTTTTAAATTTATGATTTTTTTTTAAATAAAGTTTTATTTACACGTTTGTTCTCCATATATATTTTTAAGTGTTTTCAAAATTTTCACTGAAAACATTCAAAGCGTAAAAACACGTTTTGAGTTTGATTTTATAAGTTTATCCTTACTTTCTAAAGTACCAAATCATGCACGTTTTTTGTAAAATTGAAAATTGAAAACTACAAACCAAACGTACCCTTAGTTTTTCAATTCATTAATATCAAATCAACCCCTCCATATTGATATTCTAGTAAATCAATTTCAACTTGAAGAGGAAATATTAAAGCCCCTATTTTTTTTAATATAAGATTTATCTTTTTCGAAGTAAATTCTTTGGCGTATAAGTCGAGCTACTAATTAAAAATAGTGTTACCATATCCAATTGACAACCTTTAACTAAAAGAAAGCTTGACTGACTTATAAGTTATTAATCTATCAAAAATGATTTCACTAAAACTTTATTGATAAAATTTATTGACTTATAAGTTATTAATCTATATGTAGTGTGATATTAATGTTGGGTAATTATTACCACTACTATTATTGTTTGGTTCACCACATTATAAATGGACCCAAATTAAAAAACGTTTTTGATTAGTACAACACATTTATTGTACAAATACAAACTGCCCCCTACCTTGAAGAGAAAAATATATTTACACCACATTCATTTTCTTCTCAAATATAATCCAAACTGCCCCCTACCCCCCCCCCCCCCCCCCACACGTCACCCTATCCTACCCTAATTGTCATCAAGAAGCCATCAGGGTTTGTAAACTATCACCACCTCCTTGGATTTCTGAGTTCCCGTGAAAGTACGCAGCCATCTATAATTCGACACTAACAATGAGATATATACGAGAAGACAACATGTAATACAAGCTGTACCTGTTAAGGATTATGAATATTGCAGGGTTTTATGGGATTTAAATTATTTGATAAAAAAATTGCAGAGAATTTACTGAAACTGTATTAATTAATCTTGTGATTAAATGAATCCCTGTGAGCTTCAAAAAACATTAAAACAATTAAATTTGTTTTAATTCAAATGATTCCTCATTGATTTGCAGGCAATGAGGCGCTTGGATTTGACCTGTGGAGAATTTTGATTAGTTATAATGGAGATTTCCACAGTGATGACGCGGCTGAATAAAACACTAAATTATGGAGATTTACGATGAAAATTTCCAGAATTATCAATTTCCATACGAGTCCTTCACAACACAAACAACACTCCAAAGAATCTAAATTATTTTAAGAATCCAAGCCCTAGAAACTACCAGCAAAATATCAACCATGGATGTGGTGGAACAATTAAAGAATATTTTATGAAAAAAAAAGGTTTAAAAGTATGATTATTTATGTAATATTACTCATGGTCGTACTAGTAAATAGAAAAAAATGTTTAAAAATGTGGTAAACCAAATAAATATCGCAGTGGCAATATAATTAGCCATAGATATGGTCTCGCAATGCCGCAATCCATTGACTAATTTTATGCACAATTATATATCTTATTTTGTATGATTGGTTTGTGCCAAAAAAATAAATAAATAAATAAAAATAAACATTTATTCAACAAAAAGAATTTGAGGTTGTAAACCTAATTTTACATATTTTGCTATTAATTTCGTGTTTAACTTCGATTGTGAAAATAAAATTCTTCATTGTAAAAAAAAAAAAAAAAAAACATTATCCAATTTTAATATCTTAGGGATTTTGGGACCATTTTGAAAAGTAAAAAATAAATATGACTTTCCAGTTCTTCATTTGGTTGACGTTTAGTACTTGGATAATATTTGCCTTAATTCTTAAAGAAGAAGTTGTGCAACAACCTTAATGTACATTTACTATTGAATTTTCTCAGTTTATGTAAAAGGCACAAAAATGGGATTACATTGAGTGCGCCATTGTACATGACTAAATGCACATATCGAAAGATGAGATGAACCTAATTTTGTTCTGAGCTAGAATTTCTTATTTTTCATATTATTCCGACTTGTATGTGTTAAGCATATAGTCGATAACTTCTTAACACTGAGATAATGTGTGCATATAAGCTTCAACAAATTGTTATTACAAAAAAGAAAATAAAGCACTTAGAAGGTAAAATTAGCTTGTCTCTAAATGGATCATATAATTAAGGATCTCACATAGATAGCGAAATTTATCACAACAAATCAATTGATGCAGCTATATTTGCATTTTGTCCCTTTCAATGGCTCTACATATGTAAAAGTTCGACAAAATTTTCTAACATTTGATTGTACAAAAAAGGGAGTTGAATTCTTACTTAATCCTTGTTCGATAGGGATTCAAATCGAAATTTTAGTAAATTTTGATAAAAGTTGATGAAATATATATAGTTAAAGAAGTAGTGGAACCCCATGAAATATCTGGTTAAAATTAATTGTTAACTCTTACTAAAATAAAATATAGATTGTTATCACTACCAAATATGAGCTTAGTTTGATCAATTTCTAGTCATTCTCCCATTGTTTCGTTTTCTAATGTATGACCAACAGAATTATATGTGAAAATTATAGATAGATACAACTAATCGACCACGTCGATGTACACCTTTTTGCCATCTTTCATATTGTAATTAGTACTCTTATGGTATTAAAGAAAATAAACTAATAATTACTAAACGTATAAATTTGCATTAGTAGGTGATGGGTGACATTTTTATTTGAAGAAACAAAATGCTAGAAATGTATGGAATTGCATAAATATCTTTTAAGACATTGATTATTAACTATCTTATTTCTTTTCAGGTTGGAATGGGCAAACATAACTTTTTCATGGTATTTTCATCATGTTATTTGTATCATCTCAATTTTAAGCAATCCACAATCCTTTGAGCTTAAACATTATTGCAATGTCTTAATAAAGTCACGTCCCTATATCGCCATATTTTAACCTCAAAATCTTCCGCGAAATAAAAAATCCTTCATGTGAATACACTATACATTAAAGTTCGTAGTGATCTAATTTGAATTTAACTTATTACATTCACGAGCGATCGAACAACTTTTTTGAACCCACTTTATATCTTCCTCTAATTTCAAACTCATCAAGTGATCTCGAGGCTATTAAATGACCTATTCCAGTAAAAATCCATGTCAAAACTTAATGCAACAGAATCAAACAAGTAAAATGAACATAGTCCACTTCAAAAATGTAGCCAATGATGCATAGTCATAACCAAAGAAGTCTTTCTACAGCTGTACACTAGAAGACAACCACCACCTAAATCTACTAATACAAGACAACAAGAATTATGCATCGTTTATGCTTGAGAAAATTCCCTAAATCTAGGGATAATATGATTTATTAAAACCAATAATTTTTGTAGTAAGGGCCTGTTTGATTCACCCAAAATTTCTATGAAAAATGGAAAACAAATTCCAACTTCTACTTTAGCCTTGTTTGATACTTTTTTTTCCATGGAATACATTTTCTTTGTTTGGCTCACACGGTCACCTTTTTCTTAGTTTTGTGGATTTTCCAGCTTTTTTTATTTTTTTTTTATTTTTTGGCAATTGGAAAATTTTTTAGACACAATGGTAAAAAAAATTTATCACTTTTATTGACAATTTTCATGCAAAACAAAACCAAGCAAATGACATTGGGTATTATTTTTTTTTTCTTTTTGCAATTGGAACAAATTCTAGACCCAATGGAAAAAAAAATTATCACTTTAATGAACAATTTTCATGAAAAATGAAGCTAAACAAACACCAAACTTTCAACATTTTTCATACCAATCAGACACAATTAATTACAATTTCCTGTAATTCATTTTTTTCCACCCAAATTCCACCTTTGCAATCAAACGGACCATAAGTGTTTATAATGAAAAAGTGTTATCGTCAATCACGGAGTGCCATGACTAATGATCCAAATCTTCCCATCCACTCACACCACGAGTGGCATGTGAAATTTATGTGCAGGCTGCAGCATAGATCACCAAAAAAATAAAAAAGTTTAAAATTAGAATTAGGTCTACCCCAACTTTACCTAAACGTTTTCTGTAACCTCACACTTGCTCTACCAACCAGCATCAGAATTGATGAACACAACTGCTTATCCTCGTCAAATGTTATCTTGGACTACTCTGTGTCAATTTAATTTCTCTAGAGTAAGCAAGCATAAATATCTTTTAAATCTATAGTCTGTTAATTTACTAGTGATGGTTAGGGAATCTAATAATTTGTGTGTTATTAACTAAGACTTACTATTTCTCCTTTTATTGACAGGAGAACTATTTGCAATTGATGCTCTTTTGTTTTCTTTTCTTCTTATTCGAAGCAATAATTCCAATAATCGTTCACCTTTCAAAAGCCAAGACAAAATTTTGACTTTTTCTTTTGCAATTCTCGATCGTGATACTTGAACAGTTGGTAAATTTCAACAAGTTTTGACATTCTCAATTCTCCAACCAGGGGAGAAGCTAGAGAAAGACGTTGGGAGGTGAATTTTAAAAATTTCTAATAGACTCACTCCACAAGAGATATTCTATGACACAAGATTTTAGTTTAAAAGGCTAAGCTCATGACATTTGTAACGAAGTGGATTGGTTATTCAATATATCTAGATGTAAACTCTAAGAATGTGTTTGATTGCATTTATTTTTCATAAAAAATATCAGTTTTCTATTAAGATTTCTATTTTGGAGTGTTTGATTGCTATTTTTTTCATTGAAAATATTTTACACTTTTTTGAAAATATACTTAGTTTTCCTCGTTTTTAAGGAAAATATTTTCAAAAAATATTTTACATACTAATCAAACACACTCTAAGATGTTTTACTAAATTTTCATAGAAGTCCTTGCAAAATAGGAAATCAACGCCCTTCCTAAGAAATATAAAGTGGTCGAAGCAAAATAAACATGGGCAAACTATATACTCATCATTATCAATCAAAAATTAAAAAAAGTTTGACAACTAATCATTCCAAATAATTAAAAAAATTGGCCACAACACTAAAAAATAATGATTGTACATCATTGTTGTCAAATATTATTTGAAATGGGCATCTGTCTTCTATACTAACACATTCTAATCACACTTGAAGTGGGAAAAAACTGACCAAAAATATTGAGGGCCCAAAAAATTAAATTTAATTCATGTCAATGTTTGACTTGCTTCAATAATATACTTATAATCAAATTAATTTTAAATAAATATTTTTTAACAAATATTCTTTTTATTGAAAAAATTAAATATACAAAAGGTTACTTATTTTGATGATAACATTTTCATTGTCAAATTAATTAAATTTTCTACTTTTAAGTATGAATAAGTAATATGAAAACATATACAAAAACCAGCTAAAAAAAAAAAGAGAAAAAATTAATTACTTTTAAACTATGAAAATAGTATCTCTTACTACTAAAATAAGTCATTTATTTTTAGCTTTAATTAATAAAAATTACTGATTATAAAATTTACTTTGTGGGCTTTATAAAATTAGTCAAACATGCATGAAAAATTGATACACAATCGAATAATTCTTTTCACTAGCAACAAATAAATAAAGTGCACTTTCTACAATTTTATATTTTGAAAATAATTTAAAGATAATCAAATAACTCCAAGCAACAATTGCACAGACAATTTTTACGTATAGACTTCCTTGGTGTGAGGAATAAAAATCATGGGACTTAATCCAATCAAAACATTCACTATCAACCAAATATAATATAATATTTTATGATATCGTTGCTCCAGAAAATGACAAAAGGGACAACCTGATTGCACAAAGAAATATTTTCAATATGTAATTGATGTCTTTTAAATGATTGTTTTGAAGATTTTATCAATAAGCCTTTCGACATATTACTTTGATGAAAATTAAATGCAAAAAAGTACAAAAATGTCCCCCAAATAGCTAAAATGTGTTATTTATTCAAATATTCACAGTGATTTTAGAGTGTGCATTGCCTACTAGGGACTTTTGAATCTCTTAAGAGTTCCTTCAATGCAAATAAGGTTGAGTCAGTGGTTTACCCTTAAAATTGGTTAATTACATAGTAACAATAAACTTATAGTGATTCATCAATATTTGGATGTAATAGAAATATTTGATGATTCACATAAAGTTATCGAAGGTAAATCGACTTTCTATTCATTTTCTTTTATTAGTTATTTTATATTATTTAACTATAATCAATGTATTCATGTAAATGTTTCTATCATGTTATTGCATTATATTGATTATAATTATAAAACTTTGGTTGTAATGCTCTTAATGGTACTATATAGGTTTTAACGTGAAATTTTAGACTAATATTTATTATTTAATTATTTGATATATGTTTTTATTTTTTTAAACCATGATTTTAAACCAAACCAAATATATATTATTTAACTACAATGACTACTCAATATTTCTTTATCGGGACAAATTTTACACCCAACATCTATTTTA
>CAIGRQ010023082.1:0-10355 GCA_903798375.1 Fraxinus sp. D2006-0159 | reverse complement strand
AAATTTGTAACTTTTTTTTTTTTTTTTTTTGTATATCTTAGAATATATTTGGGAAGTGTTTTTAAACACATAGAAACGAGTGATAGAATAATGAGTAATACATGTGGTTCTTACGAAACGTATGGATAAAAAGTTATCAATCGCGCTACATAGACATAATAGTTGACATAAAATCACATAGCAATCTATCATCGGACTGCTTAAAATACAATCAATTTTTTCATTTAATCATATCTTGTCAATACATATCATGTCACTCTATTTGTCACCTATTTTCCGACAAAATAGCATTATTCAAAAGCTATTTGACCAAGAATATTTATTAGCACTTCCAAACAAAGGCATCCATGTACAATTTCATCTCGATTTATTTGGTATTAAAAATTCGATTCAAATAAGGATTATGCCTTGAGAACGTGTTTGGGTGCTTATTGTACTCGCAAGGAGTTCATTTTTTGTTTTATTTTTTTTTGCTTGGCATTTAAGCACCTTTCAAGCTAAACATCCTAGGCAGAGTTGAAGGCAAGTGTGAAGAAAATACATTTCCGACCTATTCTCGTTACAGTCGCATATAGATAGCATTGAATGATAAGATTAATAAATTGGTTTTTATGTCCATAAATTTAACTATCGTTATTATTTTATAGCACCTTATCTCTCAAACAAAATGATGATCATCAATAATGAAGATAAATAACATTATTCATGAAAAAAAAAGGAGACTAACGAGGATTGGGATAGGGACGCGATGAAGGGGAAGAGCAATGGGCTATTGGCCAATGGGATTGGAGCCTAGAGCGGTTGGAGGAAGAAGGGGAACTAGTGGAGACCAAGGTTCTAAAATGTGTGAGCCAGAGCAAACGGACAAGGTCATACTTCAAGCCTTATAAGTTAGGCATAGAAAATGTATTTCTATATTTTAATTTGTTTAAAAAATCCTTTTATTTAGCATTTTATTTAACTTTAACAAAAAAATTAAAAAGAAGTACAAAACTAACGAGTAATGCTATTCATTCTCACTGGGGTTACAAACACAGTCTGAGTGGCGTTAATGTAGCATTAAATGATATGTGAAATTAAATAAGTTAATTAATTGCACATTTCATTTAACCTATTATTTAAAGTCACTTACACTGTGTTTGTAACCTTACTGGGGATGAATAACATTATTCAAAATTAAAAGGCGCGTCACGCGCGACTTTTGACGTCTAGACTCACATTAATTACATCTTTTGGTGTCCGACCCTTATTGGTCATGCATTTTGCCATCTAAGATCGCATGATAGGCAATCAAATTAGGGTTGGCCTTCTTTTCACGCGTCTTCCATATACGAGACTCTTTCTTTACGTCTAGGCCCATATTCTTCCGCCTTTTAGAATGCTGGTTGAAAGTATGAAATGGACCCATTTATTTTTTAATAATGTTATCTATCATTACTATAAATTATCATCATTAGAAATAGTGGCAGACATAAACATTTTGAGTCAACATTAATTTCAACTACGTCTCCGAGATTAGTTTAATCGGTTTCATTAATTTCATTCCGTGCATCCATTTCATCACCAAGTTCATTATTCCTTTCATCTCCAACTTCAGTTTCATCTATTTTATCTCTAACATTAGTATTTTACTCATCACAAGAAAATACACATTTACATTTTATTTGTTGTGATTTTGTCCCCAAAAAAAAAAAAAAAATCTCCAAAAATTGGGGGTCAAGTGACCCAAATGACCCCCCTTCCCTTCGCCAGTTACTCCAAATGACAATATGGCCCTGATTTATTCTTCATTACAATAAGTCCCTATTTGATCGTCATTATAAAGAAAAATATGAGGAAAATGATATTTTAAATAATAATTTTTTAAAGAATATGTGGTTAAAGAGTATGAAAAATTTTGAATTTACGTATAAAATAATTCATTGTATAAATATTGTTAAAAATGAGTATTAGAAATAAAGAGAGTCAAACAATGGGGCTAAATTGCATCACAATTTCAATTAAATAATTTATTGCTACATAAATCGATAATACATTTTAGAATAATATTTTGATAAATAATGTGTGGTTAAAAAATAAGGAAGTATTTTGGATCTGCGTGTAATATTATTTTATTGAAGAATGTGTAGTTAAAAATAAAAAATAAAAATATATATTTTGAAAATAATAAGGACCAAATAAGGGCATATATTCATTACTTTTTTTTTTATTGAAATTAAATGCTTATTTATGCCGCTCTTCTAAAAGTTAGATGCGTAGGAATCACATGTCATTTTAAGAGTTAGATGGGTGAACATCACCGATGGAGCTAGAGTTTTTCGATTTGGAAGGGCATATGACTACAATAAGTCTCCAGGGTGTGAATCCTAATCTGAATTGAATCGATGAATGTGTCTTGTGAATCAAATTGAGAAATGTAAGATTCAATTAAATACTTAACATATTAAAACGTAAACATCGAATATCCTTAATAAAATATAAACAACTACCTAACATCAAACTCTAAAATCAAGGTTGTAAACACTTTATAAACATCCACAAATGAAATAGAAATGAAAAAAAAAATTGGGGGTGGGGGTGGGGGTAGGGTGCGGGACTTACGTGAAATTATCATTTTGAATAGTGATTTCATGTATTTTTAAAATAACATGTGGAAAGAGTTCTAACTTTCAAATACCCCAAATATTTTTATTTTGTTCGTCGCAGTTGGACATTTAGGTTACCATATTACACTTGTTAGGTAGGTAGGGATATGAATTAGGTTTAAAGTGGTTAAACAAAATTAAATTTTGTGTGTCGTGTGTCCTATACACTATGTTCTTAAAATAAATTTAAGTTTTAATAACACAAAATACAAATTTAATGGCATATTTAGTAATTTGATTGAACAATATTAGATAGAATAATTGATAAGAAATTTGTAACGTGTCTTTGTTGGTCCTATTTGATCTACGTTAGTGTATTAAACGTCTACCTTTATCATTCATGACAAAATTTAATTCTTTTAAAGAATAATAATTGAGAGTGAAACAAAGTATTTTTTTTTTCTAAAATTGTTTGTTTGGTATGATATTTTTCTTCGTAAATATGGAAATAAATATTTAGTTCCTATTTGGCGTGGCTTAAAATGTTGGGAAAAAAAATCGAAGTCAAAATTATTAATTTCCACTGCATATTTCATCGAGCCCACAACTTTTATCAATATTTTAATCACAAATTTCATTAAATTTATGAAAATTTGCTTGGACGTGATTTTCAGCTATACCAAACATGGGCCTGTCAATTTAAAACTCGTATAATTATAGAAACAAAATTTCAAATCTACCTTTCTCCATCCTTTTCCCAATTGCACAACCCAAATAAAGAGAAAAAAGAAAGAAAGAGAGATTATCTATTTTAAGATGGTTTCTCAATTGGAATTTCGATGAATTTCAAAAGAGCATAAATTTTAATAAATTTCATGAATTTGAATAGATTTCTAAATAATTCATAAAAATCTATCTTATAAATTAATGAGTTATTAGGGGCATGTAAATTTTAATTAAATTCATTGAAATCTCAATTGTGACACCTATATATATTAAATTATTAATAGAATCAATTAAAATCTTTTATTGGGTACCTAAATTTACAAGGACTTTTAAAATCCACTAAATTCTCCATGACACCCCATTTATATTTTCTCTACAAAAAGCACTTTTATTATGGGTAAATTAAATAAATGAGCCCTAACCTTTCCTTTGTTGCAATATTGTCCCCATGCTCTAGTTTGTAGAATCTATACCATGTGATTAATGGGATTCGTCCGAAAAACAATCTTGCCATTCTCTTTAAATAAGAAGTAAAATAGTATTTAAAAAACAATTCTACCGTTCTCTTTAAATAAAATAAAAAAAGTACAAGAATTAGTCTTCCACCCAATTCCAAATAATTGTAGCAACTCATCTGAATTTCATTTTCATTTTATTTTTAATTCTTGCATTTCATTTTTTGTTTATTTGTAGACAACAATATAATTATACTTTTAATAACATTTTAACTTGTTAATTAAAGAAAAAATAAAAGTAAAATCGTTGTTTAGGACGAACCCCTCTAATTATTTAAAGGTCGAGAATAATCTACATTACTAATAAAAAGTTAAGGATAAAATTGCCATGAAGTTCAAAGGTTGTGGATCTTCACGATAATTTATCCTTTATTTAATTATTTTAACAAATTTAACAGTCAAAGCATTTGGTGTGGAAGAAAGTCTATCGTCTGCATCAACGGCCGAAGTACGCAATAAATTTCCAAACGCAATTGCTTTTCCATTCAATGAGTCCAATTTATTACCAACCCAATCTACCAATTGCATGCATTCACTCTTCGTGTCAATCTCATCCACCCCACTCTACCCCCACAAATTCCCCATCTCTGAGTCTAATTTTCTCACCGGGAAAAAATCTGTAGATGGGCCGGCGGAGGAGTACGCCGTTGAACAGGCTGTTTGCATGGGTGCGGAGGCAGTCCATGAAAGTGAAGATTTTCTTGGCAGTGACGGCTGTGGTGGCGGCGCTGGTGGCTCTCAAATTTTGTGTGAAAGATCACAGCCATTTCTTTATTGCCTCTGAAGCTATCCATTTTGTTGGGATTTTGGTCTTGATTTATAAACTCACCACTCAGAAGACTTGCTCTGGTATTATTTTTCTTTAAAATATTGACTTTTGCTTAATTTTAATATCCATTTATGCTTTAAATTATGGGTTTTGGGATTTGCTATGAATATTTTTGGATATTGCTCTTGATTTACCAGTTCCTGTTTATACCCTTTTTTCTTGCAAACAAAAAGGCTTTCTGGCTATTTCCTACATCTAATTTTAGTGATTTTGGTATATATTTAATGCCTTTAATAATATTAAATGTTCTTGTGTCACAGAATTTAAGAAAATTTTCCTATAATTCTCTGTGGGCATAAGCTGGTAACAAGTAACAAGTTTAGCCTAGTTCCTCACAAATCGAATCATCTTAGTGAAGATGTCTTCACCACAATTCTAGGTTAGAGTTTATAGGGAAGTTGAAAACCCACAAGTTTATAAGTGACATGTAAAAGTTTGAGCACACTCTAATTGTTGTGATAAGCAATTGCTTCACACAAGGAAGTCACTTTTTTGCGCAAGGAATATGGTTTTGATCCATGGTAACTGTACATAGATTGGATTGCGTATTCATCCTTTGCCCGAAACGAAAAAGAGAGGAAGGTGTTAGAAAAGGCTTCTTCACCGAGTAATTGATATGACATGATTGTGTTAATCTTTATTCATGTCAATGTGTTAGAATTAGTAACTCTAATTCTATTTCACCAAGAGAAGTCTATTGGCAGAAAGAAATAAAGATACGCAAAATTTATATTGGTTCATCTCAAATCTCAATGTGAGACTATATCCTCTTCCGCCGCTACAAGCACTATAATGAAAAAAAAATTACAAGCATAAGTCGCACACGTATCACACCTATCTTCTGTAACCTCTATTTCTCTCTTTTATGATGGTAATTTAAGATCGTAATGATGACTCGCTATTTATAAGACAAATTATGGCAAAATTGAAATTTACACGGACTCAAATTCCCGAGACAAAACTTAAAAAAGGACACAACTTAACGCAATGTTGGGCTCAGCTTCGAAATTTTTTGATAGTTTTCCAACTGGATTATTCTTGGGCTCAGCTTCGAAATTTTTTCATTGTTTTTTCTGCGAAAGTTTCTCAAATTCCTCGATCCCATTCGCTTTATTATTTACTTCTTTCTAACTGAGATTCTCTATTCCTTGTCTTGTGATTTCAGGTCTTTCTTTGAAGACCCAAGAACTTACAGCTATGTTTCTGGCAGCAAGATTATGCTGTAGTTTATTTATGGAGGGTGACATTCACACCATGCTTGATTGTTTGACACTGGTGTCGACTTTGTGGGTCATATACATGATAAGGTTCAAGTTGAAGTCAACCTACATTCCGGAGCTTGATAATATGCCCTTATATTATGTGGTAAAGACAATGTTCCATTCCTATTCTCTACTTTGAGGGTTGAAGCAGCATTTCAGCTGTATGCTACATTTTACCCTCTTATGTTATTTGTTATGGAATAAACACTAATCCCTACTTGCGAGAGCAATAATAAAATCGAAAAACAAGCAAAAACACGGCTCCTCAATGTGAGAGCTACTCCACTTTGATACTGCAGGAAAGAGATTCTAACACGAGTTTTGTGTTTCCTTACTCTCTCTTCCAGGTCGTACCTTCTGCTATTGCAGCCTTACTTATACATCCATATACACACCATGCACGTGTTGGCCGAATCCTTTGGGCATTTGCTGCGTACTTAGAATCCATTTCAGTATTGCCACAGCTTCGGATGATGCAAAACACTAAGGTTTATATTGCATTTGGTTTCATCTGGTTTTCAGATTGATACCTGATTGGCAATGGCAAATGATTCTAATACCGTTTCATGTTACTCCACTTTGTTCCAGATGATCGAACCATTTACAGCCCATTATGTGTTTGCACTTGGTGTTGCAAGATTCTTGGGATGCGCGCATTGGATTATTCAGGTTGGTATACTTTTTTTTCTCCATCCGACTGAAATTGAGCACTCTGTTCTCCATTTAGTATTTTAATGTTGTAGAGAAACTGACACGACAATGGCTTTAACCAAGTACTTACCTGTTTATTCCTTCTTTGGCTCGAATTCATGCTTGCTGACATTTCAATTTACTTTCTCATTTACAAATGAATGCATCTTAAGCCGACCCTTTACGCAAAATTCAATGTAGGTCTACGACTCTGCTGGACGATACCTGTTTTTGGTTGGAGCCGGCTATATTTGGGTTCCAATGATCCTACTCGCGGAAATTGTTCAGACGTTCATCTTGGCCGACTTTTGTTACTATTATGTCAAAAGGTGAGACTCATGGCTTCGAATTTAATTCTCAACCCCGTTTGAGCCATCTTTTTCATCCCTAAAAATGAAAAATATGACTGTTATCCATCACGTCAAATCATCAATTTTGAATTTCTATTTTTTGTGTGGGGCCCAATAACGACTATATTTTTCATTCTCATTATAGAAAAAGGTGGCTCAAATGAGTATATGTAATAATCTAACAAAAGCTTGCTTGTTTGCGTATTATGTGATCTTGCAGCGTCATAAATGGTCAACTTCTAGTCAGCCTGCCTTCGCCAGTCTAAGAACTCCAAGTCAGATTTTCAGAGACCGTAATTACATTTTGTTTCTTGATGCTGATATTTTATGTATGGAATTGAAATGGGTTGGTTCTACCGTTTTCATTGGTTTTTAAATTATCTTCATGACGACTGTTGAATAGATATAACTGCACCATAATTTTGAAAGAAGAAAAAGAAAAATGAGTGAAAAATTAATGATAAAAAAAAAAAAAACTGAATCACGTCATTATCCTGCCACTAAGTCTTCGTTTGGTATTCACAACATATTTGTTGCAAATTTTTGAACAAAATAATTGAATTTAACATAGTTTTCAAAATCGACTGGAGCACTAATTTGGACGAAGAGGTGGGTCACTGGGTTAGTGTTCAAACCGACAAATCAACTACTATAAAGTATAATAAAAAATATTTGCAACTCGTATAAGAAGGTGGATTCTTAAATTCTTTTGAACCGAGAAGGGTAGAGAAATTAAAAAAATACAAGGGAAAAGGAAAGTGAAAATTGGAATCTGAAGCAACATTTTGGATATAAGTTTATAAATAACCTATTCATTTAATTTAAATAAAATATTAATTTTTATCATACCTTCATAAATATCTTGTATTATTATTTTATGCATTTTGAGACCACAACCACCCAAATTTACACCTCTAGTTTATAGGGATGGCAAAATGGCTCATTGCCTCGGACCTCCCGTGACTCGGCTCGGAAGCTGGCTCGTGGCTCGAGTCGAGCCCCATTATGGGGCAAAGGCTCGAGCCCTAGCCAACCCGAGTGGCTTGTCGAGCCAACTCAGCTAGGTATTAAAAAAAGTTTTAAATGATAATAATAAAACTGCATGCATTTGACAGTTGCCTGCATTTGTAGGATGATGGTTGACAAACAAAAGCTGAGCTGATTTGAGGGTTGAGCCAGAATATTTTGGCCGAGCTTTTGCTCGACAAATCGATACATACAAAATAGAACTAGACAAGAAGAGACATGGAATTTCAGCAATTAGGCTCGAAAATGTAGTAATACTGGTAGAACAACAAGATTGATAATTTATATTTGAGCCGGTCTGGTAGAGCAGCTGGTCTAGGAGAGTTTTCCTTTATATTTTTTACACAGTAGAACTAGAGTTAGGGTTTTGAGGTAAATTAGCTAGTTTTTATCCAAGGATGGAAGTACAAAAGTCGTACTAGTCTTTTCACAATGAGAAGGGAAGATTTCATAACTAAGATGTTTAGCTTTATCAATTTCAAATTTAAAAGATTATGTTTAAAATTTCAAATTTCAGAGTTTTTTAAGATTTTATATATAAATAAATTAATTAAACATATATTTTATTAATTAAATATATGAAGGTTACGATTACATATAATTGTCACAAATTTCATATAATTTGTCACATTATTCATCAGTCACAAACCACAAATTTTATATGTTACAAATTATTTTATGGTCACAATTCCAAAATTTTATAAATCACAATTTGTTCATCGATCACAAATTAAAAATTGAAACATCACAAATTATTTCATTGTCACAATTTGTTCATAGATTACAAATCAAAAATTTTATAAGTCACATATTATTCATTGGTCACAAATTACGAATTTTATTTGTCACAGATAATTTTATGATCACAATTCAAAAATTTATAAGTCACAATTTGTTCATCGATCACAAATTAAAAATTGAAACGTCACAATTTATTTATAGGTCACAAATCACAAATATTATAAATTACAACTTAGTAAGCAGTCACAAATTATCAAATTATCGATCACAAATTAACAATTTTTTGGTCACACTATATTTTTTTGTCACAATTTATCTTTTACATCGGTCACAGATTAATCGATTTAATGGTCACAAACGACCAAATAATCTGTGACCACCATCAACCATCAACTTGTGATCATCATCTCACCACTCCCTCCAGCAAGACTACGCCACCGTCACCGCCAAAACCACCAGCACCTCCCAACAGCAACACTACCTCAAACAAATCAACACATCACAGAAGACACCACTAAATCCTCACACCGATCCACCCCGACCTCGACATGCCCATCGCCACCAACATCAAGATCCACCACCAACAAAACCACTGCACACAACCACAGAACAACCAACGTCTCATCTCACAGATTTGCTTCGTTTCTCGCAGATCTCACAGACCACCACGCCCACCACATTTACACTCAATACCTGACCCAACTCACAATCTACAGTCCACTACCACAAAATACCCAATTAATCCAACCAATTAAGCTCAAAGTACTTCTCTAACTCTTACTTTTCAGAAGAACATGACAAATTAAAAGCTCAAGATTGTGTTGACCAAGAATCAAACCCACTCAATTGGTCCTCTAAAGAAGCCCCCATTCCATGATCACAAAATTGTCCATAAAAACAAAAAAGAACCACGTAAAAAGCACGAAGCAAAACTGCAAAACACAAACCTGCTAAAATCACCAGAAAAAAGTAGGCAAGAGAGGTGACTAACTGGCTTACTGCAAAGTGCAAATGAGATGGAGATGAGTGAAAAATCAAAAAGTTGAAACTCTAGGAAGCACATAAATGGGTATTGGATTTGGAGGAGAAAGGAAGATTTGAAAATTTTGTTTTGATTCTTGAAAGTTCTGTGACTGTTTGTATGCTTGGGTTTGACGTGGTGGTCTCGTGGATTTTAAAAGGTTTATTTCAATTTTCAAAGCTTCTATTTGTATTCTATTTTTTTAATCATTTAGTAGTTAAAAAAACATAAAAAAAATAATAAAAAAGCACGCTTTTATAATATATATATATATTATAAAAAATCGGATCAGATTTTTATCGGATCAGATATTTGATTCATTTTGTTAAC
Source organism: Fraxinus sp. D2006-0159 (assembly GCA_903798375.1). NCBI lineage: Eukaryota > Viridiplantae > Streptophyta > Magnoliopsida > Lamiales > Oleaceae > Fraxinus > Fraxinus sp. D2006-0159. The sequence continues at coordinate 280 of CAIGRQ010023082.1, read as the reverse complement.
GGATTATCATATTCGAATTTTGATCGGGTTATCGGATTGAAACCTTAAATCCATCTCCCATTAATTTCATTGAATTCTGATCAAAATTCGATCCATTGACAGCCATAATTATGATGATATAAAAATCGGGATCCATCCAAGATTTAGCATATTTATTATCAGCTTAAGAAACTTGTTTGAGAACGAATGTAATGTGATTAAAACGAAGAGTAATGTATTTAAACTTTATTCAATCAAACACTAATATCTTTGTTTACAATCTATTCCATCACTCTTGCAC